>JAEIIG010034710.1:0-11382 GCA_018904695.1 Drosophila parvula
ATTGTGTGACGTTATGAATTGTGCTGTAAACTATTGCTAAAAAGCCAAAGGAGCCTGCCGGCTTTTCCTCTTTCGCCGTCTTTTTTTGCCTTATTTAGTTGTGAAAATTTTTTGACGCGATCGGTTGTTTGTTTTCGCGGAATTGTTTATTTTTCTATTTTTTGTGATTATTGAGTTCAACAAAGATATATACATAGGTAGGTTTGCATTTTTAAAATTGTATTACTTATTATTACATTGTTGTTTTTTTTATTTATTTTTTAATCAGTTGTTGACAAAATTTTCCTTTTGTATTTGGCTTTGTACATTTTTGAAGATAGTTTTGAAAATCTTTTGCATATGAAAATTATTAAATAAAGTAATAAAGATGTATAACTAGGATTTATAAAAACTTTCAGTTAAAAAAAAATAGGAAAATATGATTTACCTTGAAATTTGAAAATAAAAAACAACCTCTGTTCCTCCGTGTCCCATTTTCCATCGTTTCATTTCGACGCTTACTCACCGACGCTAGTTTGACGTACATAGATTTTAGAGCCAGGCGATATATTTTATTGATAATTTTGCGGTCACACTGGTCAAAAAGGAAAGAGCAAGAAAAGTTTACAAATTACAATTTCTGCGCGCATTTTGTATTATTAAATTTAAAGAACTTCTGAAATTCGCAAAATGTCCGAGGAGGTGGCTACAGCAGACTCAGCTGCTCCACCAGCTCCCAGTGGCTCCAAGTTAACCAATGCGCAAAGAGCGCGAATCGAGAGGAATCAAGCAAAGGCCCAAAGGTTGCGGGAAGCTAAGCTTGTGGCGCATCCCTACAAGGACCTGTCCAGGTGTGTGCGTCTTTATTACGGATGTCTGCCTAGATGACGACCTTATTTCCCATCTTAACCTCCGTGCAGCAACAGGGATAATGCCCATCCGGAAGCTATTCTGGGCAAGGGACCAACTGCCGTGTTCAAGGTGCAAGGCACCAAGTACATCGACAGCGGGGGTGGCTTTCTGCTGGAGCAGCCTGTCCTGCCGGGCAAACAAGGTGCAGTAGGAGAAAAGGAGTCATCCAGGGATGGTGGGCTGGATATTATCCTAGACGATGCTATTACCATTCCGGTGCACTACGAGGAGTGCGCCGAGTGCGGTAACCAGTTCGTCGACTCCTACTTGTTCAACAACTTCGGGCATCCAGTCTGCGACAAGTGTCGGGACAACGAGGAGCGCCACGCCCTCATCACACGCACGGAAGCCAAGGCGGAGTACCTGCTGAAGGACTGTGACTTCGACAAGCGTGAGCCACCGCTGCGCTACATCAGCCGCAAAAATCCACACAACGTGCGCTGGGGCGAGATGAAGCTGTACCTCCACCTGCAGGTCCTTAACCGCGCTCTGGAGGTGTGGGGCAGCGAGGAGGAGCTGGTACGCCAGCACGAGGGTCGCGAAGAGAAGCGTGAGGTGGGCAAGGCGCGCAAGTACAACAAGCAGATGAAGCAGCTACGCATGGAGGTGCGCAGCAGCGTGTACACCAAAAAGACTCATGCTATCCACGAGCACGACTTCGGCCCGGACACCTACAACGAGGAGGAGGACAACTACACGCACAGCTGCCTCACCTGTCCGTACAAGGAGACCTACGAGAAGATGTAGGAGCATGTCCGTGCCATCATTGGATTTCAATTAAATATTACCCAAGATTTATTTATTGTGGCCAATTATATTAATATTTATGAAAAACAATTCTTTGGTTTAAAATATAATTTCGAATGCTCTGAAATGTAGGTTTATATACGGTATTTTTGAATTTTCTCCAACTGATGTCCAAAAGACAAGTTTTTCTCATCTGAAGCCGCAAACAGTGTTGTCATTTCGACTTTTATCTCGTCAGATATTAATTTTTTTTAAGTGCAATTGCGGGAAAATTTTGAAAATAGCGATTAGGGGGAATTCTAGATTTTTTGCGTGCTTCAAAATGTGCATATATATTTTAATTATGATTGTCAAATTGCGGTTTTTGTTGTTTTTAAAATTCGAAATGTTTTTAAAGTGGTTGCCGCCCATACACATAGTGGTCGATATTGTATTTTAGCTAAAAATATAGTTTAAAGATACAGAATTAAAATGTTATAAACATAAATATATTTTTTAAAGAACTTCGTTATTTGACCGTTTCATCTACATCTTGTATTGAGGCTAATAATGCCGTCATTGGAGTTGTGTTCAAAACGGATTCCAGCAACCGCTGCAAAAATGATACCTCTGGCCGCGAAAGCCAGTGCTCTTGTCTTGCGGATTTTTTTGGTATTTGGTATTTTTGGGCATTCGGCGGACGGTCACACGCAAGGTGCACATACCAAAAATAATAAACAAAATTATCCCATAAACACTGCCGTTGCCAGCATTTCCGACCGGGGCGATCACAAATCTTAGTGCAACCAAAACGGATACGGCGGAAGAGCAGCAGCGACAGCAAACAGACAAGATGGTGGACGAACCTTCCGACGATGAGAACTCGGAGCCCACGCCCAAGAAGATCAAACGGGAATGGTCGAAGAGCTACTCTAACAAGGCCATGGAGATGATGAAGAAGATGGGCTACGAGAACGACAAGGGTCTGGGAAAGAGCAACCAAGGTCGCCTTGAGCCGATCATCGCCGTGCAGCAAGATGGACGTCGCGGCTTTGGCCTCAAGCTGGACACAATCCATTCGTTGGCTGGCGGCCAGTGGGATCCGAACCGCGAGGAACTGGACATACCGGAGCCAGTGCTCTGGCTGACCAATCTGGGCGGCGGTGCCTTGGCCTATACCATAGAACAGTTGATGGGACATGTTGTGGTCGGCCCGAAGAAGCGTACGCTTGACGGCGAGACACTCTACTGCGACCCCACAACCCTGCATAACATCCTTAATGCCAAGACAGTCTTCGACGATCTCAACGATAGCGAAAAGAGGCGGGCGCGCTCTCGCTGCAATCCATTTGAGACCATACGCAGCTCCATATTCCTTAACCGCGCCGCTGTCAAAATGTCCAATATAGACTCCATGTGCGATTACATGTTCACCAATCCCTGCGACACCGATGGCGGATCGCTGGTGGCTCCCGACGAACTGCTCTACTTCACGGACATGTGTGCAGGTGAAATGTGGCATGTCCTGGTCCAGCCAAAGTCTCTCTCTTAAGTTTCTCAGTACGCTGAGTTCAATTTCGAGCCGAGCTTTAACTTTGTGTGATTTAATTGAAGTTATTTGAGTTTTGTTTACACCTACATATGTATATATCTTTGACTGACTTTCAAAATCTTAACGACTCCTAAAAGATTCATATATATATTCAAATGAAATCAACATAAATAATTAAAATTGAGTCGTTCTAATTTCAGACCAGATTTTCAGCCGTTAGGGAACCATCGTAATTTAAATAAATAGGAAATAAGCTTGAAGGCAGTAAAAGTCCCTTTAATGATGACTTGATTGCCACATTTTCAAATAATGTATTTATCATTGAAGTACTCAATTGCTCCTTCAAATTATTTTTGACCATTTTACACAATTTAATATATTTCCTAAGTTCAATTTTCTGTTTTGACTCACCATCTCTTTTTATATTTTGTTGTACTTTCGACACAGGTCCTGGCGGTTTCTCGGAGTACGTACTGTTTCGCAAATCCTGGGAGGCCAAGGGCTTCGGCTTTACGCTGCGCGGAGCCAACGACTTCAAGCTGGAAAAGTTTTTTGCCGCATCGCCCGAGTCTTTTGATGCTTTCTATGGTGTCAAGGAGGACGGCAATATATTTGATGAGTCCAATCAGGACTCGCTGAACGAGTACATCCGTCGCCACACGCCGCAGGGCGTCCACTTTGCCATGGCCGATGGCGGCTTTTCGGTCGAGGGACAGGAGAATATCCAGGAGATCCTGTCCAAGCAGCTGTATCTTTGCCAGTTCCTCACTGCCCTGAAGACCCTGCGCGAAAACGGCAGCTTCGTGTGCAAGGTTTTCGACCTGTTTACACCGTTCAGCGTCGGCCTGGTCTATCTGATGTACAAGTGCTTCCACCAGATTGCCATCATAAAGCCAAACAGCAGCCGGCCGGCCAATTCAGAGCGCTACCTGGTGTGCAAGTATAAGCGTCCGGATGCGGAAACGGCTGCCATCACCGGCTACCTGAACGCGATCAATCGCATGCTCAACGAGGCGGAGGACAGCGGCAGTAGTGACGTCTCCGATGTCCAGGAGATCTTCAGTGGAAAAGAACTGGCCGAGGACGAGGACTTTCTGCGCTACATCATCGATTCCAATAATGCCATTGGCAAGAAACAGATTGTGGGTCTGCAGAAGATCGCGGCTTTTGCCCAGAACCCAGAGCTTAAGGAGACGCGACAGTCGGAAGTTCGGCAGGAGTGCCTTAAGCGCTGGAATCTCCCGGACAAGTTGCGCCAGGCGCCCGAAATCAAACCGACGGAACGTCTGCTCGAAGAACTGCTGGCCGACTGGGCGCAGGAGCGCACCTGGATGAATCGGGCGGCCGCCGAGATAAAAGGCGTGGCGATGCTGGACAGAGCCGTGCAGAATGTCCCCGACTGGTACTTTGTGCCCGTCGGCCGCGAGGAGACCAGCATCAATGCCTGCACCCTGTTCCTCTGCCGTTCGCGCGGCAACCTCTTGCGCTACACGGAGCACAAGAAGTGGGAGCTCGTAGAGACGCCATTTGAGGTTCAGCCGCGCTCCATCTTCTTTGGCCAGATCGTGTACGAGTTCTACGGCGAGGGCCGGACTATTCAGCGGGTGGCGGCACTGCACATCATCGACGGGATATGTCTGGGCGGCATCGACATCCGTCGGCGGCCGTTCCGCGAGCGCGTCAGCATGTGCGACAAGTACGCTCGTAGCCTGAACAAGCCGTACCGCAAGGAGCGCACGTTTGGAGCTTTGCGGAGTAAGCCCTTCTTTCCGCTACGCAACCTGGTCGATTTCTTTGCGGACATGCGACGCTACGTGCTGAAGGACAACTCCAAGCGCTTCGGCTATGCCCTCGACGACAACAAATTCTTTGTTCCCGGCGGCCTGCTGCTGTTCCGCGAGCTGTCTCCCAACTATGTGTCGGCGCATTCTCGCTCCCATAACAAACTGTACTATTTTAATGTGAAGAGCAAAGACTCCTACTTGGAGGACAAGATACCCGGCCATAAGGCTCTGGAGATATTTGCATCGTTCCGTTATAGCTATTGGGAACGCCTGCTCTGGAAGTGGACGGACCTGCGGCAAGTGGATGAGTTTGCCACCGAGGAAGATCCACAGATCCTGTACCGTAGCGATTTTGTGCAGTTTATTTCGCACAAGATGGGCCTGTGTTAGTTTCAGTACCCCACCAAAAAAAAGAAGGAGAAGAATCGTAAGTCTTAATTATGTGTTTTTTTTCGTCAACTTAGGATTTATCCTGCATTTTACTTACTCCATTTAAGTATTGCGTGTGCAGGAACTGATGAATATGAATATTATTTGTTTATCTGACGATCACAATATTCATTTACTTTTAACCATCAATTGTCATACGTAAATGAAATGTGAAACTGTTTTATTTCTAAAGATCTTACCAAAGTTATCACGTGTTTTCCTACGGGTTTTGGGGTTTTAAGAAATGGGGAAATCTAAGTAATACTTAATGGACAAAGATCCCGCTTGTTATCGAAGTCACAACTTGTAAGCAAATTTATATTTTCTTTTGACTTTTTATATCTTTACAGAGGCTATAATAGTATTCGTTCCCCCTCCGGTTTACGGACATAAATTGTTTTCGTCACACTTCATTCAGCAAAGTGAAAAATAAATACATATTTAGTATTTGAAAGTATAGTATCTGGAAGCTCGTAATTCAGATCCTGTAATGGATCCAATGTTATATATCTTTTATTACTTTTTGTGGGGGAAAAGTCGCCGAGACTAAAATAAATCGAATTTATTACTTCTTTCCCAAATTGATATATGGTCATTCGATTCATATAATCCAATTACAAACCACACATATATGTATAAGCCAGCTGGGCTAAGATACATATGTACATACATATGTACATATACATTTTTAAATCTTTGTTTCTGGTTTCTATTGTGAAACTGTCCAAGAAGCATTCGGCAGTTCTATTCAGTTCCAGAATTTCTAAGAGGGCTCACTTATAATATTTTCGTTGGTTTAGTTTTGCTATCTATTTATTTTTAATAATTTAAATGCAAAATATTGTATTTCGAATGAATCGTAGGAAAGAGAAAGAGAAAGAGAGGGAGAGAGAGATAGATAGACTGAAAGAGAAAGAGATATAGAGTTTGAGAGACAAAGGCTCGGTAAAGACTCCGTCACTTTGGGTATAAATATTTAACATAGTTTAGAGATATTAATGATGGAAAAATTTAACCTTTAGTATAAATATAATATCTGAACTTTCAATATACATATGTACTATATGTGTGTAGTCTTTCCCAGACACAGATCATGGCTTAAAGTTTATATTTAAACCATTTTTGTTAGCAAGTTCTCAGCTCAAAAAGCTTGCGCTTTGAGCCCAGGCAGGGACCAACTAGAAGCTATTAAAGCAAAACATTAACAAGCATAAGCTTTCGCTGAATAAGTTTATGCTGAATGAGTTTTGCAAAAGGGAAATGTCGCATCATTTCTCTGAGAAAGTCCATATGTGTGTGAGGGGTGCACCCAGGTGCACCCAACCCACTTTACATACCTCGGACTTTATCCCCCTTTTTTTTGGACCTTAATTGCATTTTTATTTTAATAAATGTGCAATGCAATTGAAGTCCAATACTGGGACAGTGGGTCACCACAAGCGAAAGCCCGTCGAAAGTGCGACGAACTGGTGGCGACGCCAGCGAGTCTGGGCCAAGCCAAAAATAAGGACGAGGACCAAGCCAAGTCACTCGGTCTGGGCAAATAAAAAAATATATAAAGCAAAAACAAGGCATCAGAAAAAGCGAAAAAGCAAGAGGGCGAACTCCCTGGCGCCAGCATTTTTATTGCAACTCTCGATTGGCCCTGGGCAGGTGGCCAAGGATGATGGTAACTGGCTAACCTGATACTGGTACAGGCCCAAAAAAAAAAAAAAAAAAACAAAATGCAAAACCAAACACAGAGTTCCCAGCTCCCATTTTCGATATCCAAGCGTTCCCGGGCAGTCGAAAGGTTAAAGTTCCTTCAAGTTGCGGCGGCGGCCGCAACATGGTTAATCCCAAATTGTATCTTTAAGGTGGGTTGCCATTGCCTGTTTTATGAGTTTCCTGCTCAATGGCGCTGCTCCTGCTGCCGTCCTTAAAAATCCGCGGACCGAGAAACGCACCAAACAGAACCTTTTCCTTTGTCTGCTCTTTTCGATGACCCGGCGACGACCCAACCACACTCAGACATAAACTCAAACCCTGACCCGACAACGTATGTGCACGTTTGGCGTGATAATCTTTATATATCTAAAAAAAAACAAATCTTTCCCCTTCTGGGTCACCTCAAAGTCGGCAGAATCACTTTGAAATACAATTACTCTCAATTAACAATGTAATGAAGCGCAATCGGCAAAAGCCGAGGGATTTCCGCAAATCCCCCCACGGGTATTGAAAACTTTTGTAAATACCGCTTGAGGTAAACTTTCTTGGTGGTTAGCTTATGAATGGCTTTAAAGTTCGATGTGTGTATGGCAAGAAAAGTCTGCCTCCAAGTCCTTTGATTAATTCGCAAGTTGGGATTAGTTGAGTTGTCTTATGCTTAACATAGAATACGAATCTCGAATACCAATGCTTCTCGAATAGTTTATCGTATCGTTTAAGAGAATTTAAAGTTCCTTATCTTCGGGATTAGTCGTGATTAAACATTACTCGGATATCCATCGGTTGGGCTAATTACTTGGCCTTCAAAACCCACCAATTTCAATTATTGTCAATTGCCCCAATTGTCTTCTAGTTAAAGCTGTATAATAGCCGATGTTGAGTTAAATTGCCCTTGCCAAATGCCTTTTTAAATTCCAATTGTGTTTGGTGCCCAAATCGTTTGTGGCATCAGCTTGGATTTGTTTTCCAAAGATGATGGAGGAAACGCGGGGAAATGCGAGGAGCAGTCGCTGGTTTCTTTGGTTTGTAAGCTACTCCACCCTCCACTCCCACCATGTCGCATCTAAATGTAAATGATAAAAGATGCCAAATTGCAAGGACTTTGAGGTGGGTGAAAAAGGAGGGATTTCCATTGGCTGATGATTGGAAATTCATTCAGCTCCCTTTCGCATATTCCAGATTGTGTTTGTTTGGCTGCGTGCTACTTGCGTTTTCCGCGTTTATTTTAAGGCGCAAGAACTGTGCAAACACACACACACTCAAAGCATGCCAACAAAGGACCCCCTCATACTCGAAAAAAAATTTGCATGGAGCGCTGTGCAAACATATCAATGCAAATCATCGCTGGAGGAAAGACAGGATGCCAAATATCGAAAATAAGGCCAGCTCGTTAGCTTGGGACAAAGGAGGAACGCAAATCCATATCCATATCACTTGCCCAACATCGGTGACTCTCAATCTCCATCTCAATCTCCGTATCTGTCTCCTTTTCACCTGGTCGTTCTTCAAGGTGTTGATGATGATAAAGAGATTTGGCCGACGGAATGAAGCCAAAAAGAAAGACAACACATGCCTGCTGCCCATTTAGTAAATGTAATCACTTTAAATACTTGTTTATAAATATTATACATATTTGGACAATCGTTACTTCAGCGAGCCTTTAAACCAGGCATTCACAATATTTTTTAAAAATATACGAGAATACAGCATTCATAATTGCATAACTTTGACAAGCCGAAGCTTGTACATACATACATATATCCTTGCAGTTGGTCAAAACCATAATTCCGAAATACTCCGAAATTGTATATCTCGGATAAACTGCATAGATATGTTGGAAAACAAATAAGTTAAATTTTTTTCCCCATTTTCGGATGTTACCATAAAATGTTTTCTACCTAACCATTCTGAAAGACACGCAACAAATATGAACTCTTTGTTAAGCAAAAGACATGTCTTATGCTTACCCTCTGGAGGAGGGAGGGATTAAACATTGCAGGGAATCAAAATATCGATCAGCCGGAGAAAATTGCAAGTTAACTACGGAAGGCGAAAAAAACGTCTACTATTTGGTAGAGTAAAACAAAGCAAAAGCCGCGCCCACCACGAATGCGGCATGTGTGCGTAAGTGTAGCTCCCAGGTGTGTCTGTCTGTCAGTGTGTGCGGCGTGTGTGGGGGTGTGCGTACAAACAAGCCATTTCCGGCAGTTGCCTGCTCGACAGGCAGCAATTGAGGAGAGACAGAGCCAACGTTGGCTTGGGTTGGGGTTCTTATTTGGCCAAGCTGCAAGCGAAGTAGCGGAATGCCGGGACGAAGGACGACGCAGGATAAGCACCGCCGTGAGCACACGGCGGTGTCCCTCCCGTCTGGCGTGCACTGGTCACAGTGGGGCGAAAGCACCATTGAGTTTGCACGATTTTCGTGAAACAGCTGCGGTTGCTATAATAGCACTAAAGCGTTGGGTAAAGCGCATAAATTATTTAAATGCGAGTCTTCTTTCATTTTATATGCCAAAAACTAAAACGTGGGGTAATTACAAAACTTGCTTAAGGTGGTAGGGAAACTCTAATAAATTGTAATTGTAATGTTGCTAACGACAAGTAAATTGTAAACATTTTTGAGAAAGAATCGTATTACCTTAAACATTTACCTACATATGTATATACATATATGTACATATATTAGGACTCAAATATACAATTAAATAGCAGAAGTTGGCCTCTATAGTATTATGAAAATAACTAAAACATATATACATACATACATTTGTACATACATATGTACATATATCTCTTATAATGTATTTCCTCAGACGGGCCTTATTATTAACGCCAATTAATTACACAGAAGGTTAGAGAGATACATTTTTCAAATTTTTTTTTCTAGTATTCCCCAATTTATTCTTAGACTTACCTTCATGATATTTTCTGAGATATCACAACCAATGTATGCTACGAGCTGCAGGGGATCCACAGTTTTCCAATGGATAAATACGTCCTAAAGGTGGAATTGGTCCCCATTTGTGGACTTAACGTTCTTGGGGGCGCCATCGAACATTGAACACTGAGTACTGAGCATTTAGCATTCACTGGGGAACACGGATGCCCGATCTGGGCATTCGGTATTAGGGATTTCATTTTGTGATACACGCAAAAAAAATAAAATACGAATACGGAGGCAATGTCATTGAGCCAATCACCAGGCATTGGGGGATAAATGCTAATGTGTAATTAGGCGACTGCCTCTACTCGTGCTGTCCTTAATGAGATGCTATATAGTATAGCTCATATACATACATACATATATCCGTGACACTGTAGGCTGTGTGTGATTTTCTCTCCTGCCAGGTGACTAATGACAAATCAATGGTGTTGGCCAGCAAGGTGGTGCTGATTTCCTGAAGGGATTTTGCTCTGCATACAAATCGCTGTCGCCAGCATCGCATGCTCTCAATTATTTATTGCATGATATTAGCATCACGCATACGCCGCCTCGGCTCTTTTTTGCGCTCAGCTGAGTGGAACTGCGCTGTCCTTGATTGATGCTAGGCCATCGTTGTTGATTCCCGCTGTCCCACTGCCGTAAAATCTCCTTCCCACGGCTGCACGCAATGCAATCTAATTGCCAAAACGAACTTCGAGTCCCTTGCTTTGCGCATTAATCATACGCCGCGTATGTCGCCGAGCGCTGGGCGCGTGATAAATGGTTGCCGCCCCAGCAGCAGCCAAGCTGACAGCCCTAAGTGCAGCTCAAGAAGTAGTTGCAGTGCAGATAAGGAAACCTTCTAGGAGAAAATATGGAGAGTCCTAAGAAATGTTCCGAAATGCTGCGGGTCAGAAAGAGAGAGAGAGAGAGAGAGAGAGAGAGAGAGAGAGAGAGAGAGAGAGAGAGAGAGAGAGAGAGAGAGAGAGAGAGAGAGAGAGAGAGAGAGAGAGAGAGAGATAGAGAGAGATAGATAGAGAGCAGCACAGAACATTCTTTTCGCAAAACAATTTGGCAAAGTATGCCCCTGGCAACCCGCGGCCACAACTTTTTTGAATAGCCAACGAATAGCGGTAACTTTGCTACAACTACCACTACTGTTCCGACCCCGAAAACGCCTCTTTGCATAGTCTTGGAGTCTTGGAAGTCCAGTGAGGAATACAACGCAATGTTGTAAGTGGTTCAATCAACTGTGAGCGGGGTAGAACAACATCTAAGCCGAAATGAAAATACATTAGGAAGTCCCCAGCATTGCCACAACTAAAAAAATCTGGGATTAAAAGCCATATTTTTAATCATTTAGAAAACAA
>JAEIIG010034719.1:0-22801 GCA_018904695.1 Drosophila parvula
AATATTTATATCATGAAAACTACTCTTATATTCCTTGAATAAATCTCCTGTGAAAGTAGATTTTTATAAACTATAGAGCCACATTTACAAGCAACCCTTTTCTTATATGGAAAGAGTATATTCAAGCCGTTGCTTTCACGCCCTTTTCGCCGCGGAATGGGAAACGGGACATATGTTGAGACCAGAGCAAGTTGGTTACATTTCTCGAATTGGTCTGGTTTCGGTTTGTTGGTTGTTTGGGGACTCTCGGACAGGCTTTAGGGGGGGTGAACTGGGAACTGCCAACTGCTTTTTCTCTTCAGCCATCGGCTGGCGCTTTTATGTGCGATATTTTGTAATTTTATTTGTTTGGCTCTCAGCGTTTTTGCGGGAACCGCTTCGGGTGGCATATTTGTCGCGACCTTAGTTTTAATTGACACATAAATGGGGGGTTGGGGCGGCTGGCATGAATGCTTGAAACGGATGTTGAGTTTTGTCCGCCATTTTTCCGCTTGATTTTAGCGTCATTGCGGCGTGGCATGAGCAACTTCCGCTTTGCACTTTGCATTTCCGGCATTTCCAGCGCGGACAAAGCAGCCGTCATTTGTCAGGAGCAGGAGCCGGAGCCGTAGCAGGAGAAGCTCAAGCGGAGATCTCGCCATCGTACACACATCATCAGGTTCATGTCATCCACAGCCCCACAGACTCCATCAATCTGATGGGGCGGGACAAGTAAATTGAAACTCCATTGAAGGCCGGAGTTGCAGGTGAAACGAGGAAAGAGAAAAAAGAAAAACAGGAAAACTACCAGCAAATAGGAGCCGTTGACAAAGGGGCGTATTAATTACCGCCAATCGAGGTGGTCTCTCAGCGCAGAAAGTGCCTTAAATGTTTAAGGATACTTTTAAGCTAACAATAGGGATTTTGTACGGGCCATTATTTAATTTATTTAATTGTTTCTCATACTTAAGATATTTAAATCGCAATCCCCTTGAATTTACAGTCATAAATATGGGATAATTGCCCAAGAAATAATTTCAAGTTGCTTAAGCGTCAAAAATGAATAATAAATACAGCGTTGCTCTTGGGTTATTTTGGATAATTTCTAATTGCTTTGCTATGAGCGACCCGAATACACACTTTCCAAATAGTTTACTCTCTTTCACTGCCCTGGAGGTCATTGTCGCCGGCTGGCTTTTGGGGTTTTTCTTTCTTTTTTTTTGTTTTATTTTGGGGACCGAACTCCTCATTTATTCATGTGCAATTCTCGGACACCGCCCCGGTGTGTGTTCGCTTGCCACGTGTTTTAATTAGTTTTTCCAGAGTTCATCAGCTTACCCCCGTCCCTGGGGCAAGTCCACCTGGATTTTTCACCACCACCCACAAGCAAAAGAAAAAAAAAAAGAAACACAACCCCTTAGTGCCAGCATTTTGTGAGTGATGGCCGAGACTCCTTCTTCGTCTCCGAGTTCATTGCCGAATAATGAACATAACAAATCAACGGTTCGTCATTAGGCCGAGGAATGGCTGGAAATGCCATTCCATGCTGGGGGTCTCTATGCATAATTTTTCAGCTCAGTGAAGCAAACACAAAGTGTTGACGGCCGCCTACCTCCACCCGCCAGGTGCGACTACAAAAGTAATTACAGCCCGACCAGCTGTTGCCCAGATTAATTGCCTCCAGCCTTAGGAAATGGCTCTAACTATTGTGGAATGCACACGGGCTGGCTGAGAAAGTAAAGAAAATCCAACATTTATAAGAAATAGGGCAAGAAGAATTACTTTAAATAATATTTTTATAAGGGGCTCTATTATTTTAACTATTATTATCTAAAGAGTTTCTTTATTAAGAGGTGTACAAATCAAGGAATCAAACTTGTAATAAAAACGCATACATTTAGGTCTTTATAGTATTTAATATAGCTTCAGGCAAATTTGGAAACAAATTAAACTTGTTTGGATTATTAATTCGTATTGGAAATCGCTGATACCTATTAGTTTTTATATGGTCAAAGTTTATGGCAGTAGTTTATTTCCTCGCTAACTTAACCTCAACTTTATCCTATAGCGCCTTCTAACTCCAAACCCTAACAAGCACGTGCTTATGCGCATTTTAGGGTTTTCAATCGATTATTTTCAATATTCTCGTAAAAGTCATAAGAAATTTAATTCGTTAAATCGTAATTATATTTAAATCAAACTTATTGCTTATGTGGAATGATTCATATTTTATTTTCGACTGAGAATAACCTCATGGACTGCAATACCATTTCTTGGACTGTGTGACCTTTTCCTCGTTGCTTATCGTTTAAAATTCAGCGGAACTCCCCTTTATTTGATTTAATAAGGCGCAAGGTAAACAAGGCAGCTGCCCATCTGGGAAAATCGTTCTATATCTTCGCTGAATTTGCGTGAAAACAAACAGCGGTGAAAAGTACAACCAAAAGGGGCAACAAATTCTCAAGAGCAGGCCAAGTAAATGGAGTTTGAGTTTGCAGTTCCACTTCATAAACAGCAAGAACGAAATAAGAATAAAAATACCAAACCCTTTTTTATATTTTTTACTCTAACAGCTGGTAAACGTAAGTATTTCACACTCTTTGATTTGAGAGAGAAATAATACAAAATTATAAAGAATTCAATCATAGTTTGATATTAGTTAGTTAGTTAATTACCTTAGTTAAGTATGAAAATAAATAAAAAATCAAATTAAATAAAAGAATTCTGAACAATGTGAAATTATTAAAAAAAAAAAAACTAATACTTCCGATTGAATATTACCTATGTACATGTGTGTATTTTATTTAAGAAGTAATTATTCTTTTAAAGAATTGAAAACAACAAATAAATATAGTTTTTGTAGGAAAATAAATGTATAAATGTAAATGATAATATTAAAACTCCCTTTAATGCATTTTCCCCTCACTTAAAAAGTTTAAAAAACAATAATAAAGATCCCCCCTTAAAATATGCTCTACCTATAATTTTCTTTATATTATTTATATATAAAATAAATATTTCTAACACATATAGTGTTCTGGTTCTTAGAGTATTTCCCCTTTTCAACCTGAAATACTTTTTCTGGCTGATTTTTTGGTTGTCCCTTTTTCTTCGCTCCTAACATTTTTGTTATTACTTTGTTTTCGCTCATGCCTTGTCTTTTTTTTTATTATTTCGTTCAGGGCCATATTGAAAATGTTTTTGTTATATATTTTATTTTTGGAGAGCATTGTGACTGGTGGAAATAAATGTTATTCAGCTCGGTTCAATTTGCTTTGGTTCGGCGGGGCTCAGGATCGGTGCCCTTTTCGTCATCTTTTTTCTTGCGTTTTATTTAAAACGAAAGGACGACCCCGAATGAGTGTGTGTGTGTGCGATTCCCTTGGGGATTTTTGGGCAATCAAAAGGAATCAATTTGCTGGTACCCCGGATGCGATAGGAAATGTGTAATTAAAACCGACTCCATGCACAAATTATAATTTCGTTAAATGTGTAACTTTGCGGGGCCTTTTTTTTTGCGCGGTCGCTACCGAATAACCCCCGCGGCCCCTCGGGAAACCACTGCACTGGGAAATGTGAAATGAAAGCGGGGGAAATGCGAGAAAAATGGCAAAGGCAAAAGCAAAAGCGGCGGGACAAAGAGAGGGAGCTGCAAATGAAAATTTGATTTGTCTGCATTTTAATGAGATGCCCCTGCGGCAGCGTTGATAATTATGCGATAAAAAAAAAAAGATGAAAAAATTGCGACTACTACTCGCATCGAACTTTTGTAGTTTCCCCAATCAATTTCGAATTTAAAATGGGGGAGAAAATGCACGTATGTGCGAGTATATCGCGGATCCAATTTATTTGCCGAGACTGCGGTTCCCATTTAATTGCGACATTAACCTAACCGCCGAATGGACCATTTAAACCTAAACTAAGCCCGTTTTCTGAACTCAACTGGACTTCGCATGGAAATTGTGCCAAAAATGTATTTGCACACAGTGACTGCTGCATCATCAAATGTTTTTTTCCGTTTCTCTCCAGCCGCAACATGCAAATTAGCCAAAAACAAAAAACAGCAACGTTAAATGGCTAATTCAATTAAAATTCTATGGCAAATAATAAAAATCAAACAGAGTGTGGAGCGCGTATTTATGGCGAGAGGGGGCGTGGCACAAGTAAATCAACACGCACAGCAACAAATCTCTGCCAAACGGCAAATTCAGTTTATGTTTTTTAATTAAAAATTCTTTCAAGCGTCGCTTTTATAAGCTGTTTTTTTCTGTCAGCTTGATTTTGGCTAAGAGTATCGACCAGGTAATACCTTATTATCTTATTAAATAGATTTTTGGATTTGGTAAAATGCTTTTATTCATTTTCTATGCCACCGAAAGAGGAAGTTGATATGTTTTTCCAATTTTGAAGCTGGCTGTTTGTACTTTATTTATGATTTGTTTTTATTTTTAGTCAAATACAATTTGTATAACGATGTTAAGTATGTATTTTTCTTATTTACCTATATTTTTATGTGGTTTGATTCTTTAAATTCTCATAAATAGCTTTTTAAATATAAATATTACTTTCTTATTTATTTATTTTTTATTAATTGTAGCTCCGAATTAAGTCTACAGTACAATATGTAGCCAGAGCAAATGAGGCTTTTAGTCTGGTTTTGTCCAGTCTATTTTCTTATTTTTACTTTGTAAGTTTAATAAAAATCTTACTTTTTTATGGCTTACCATTTTTTTTTATGTATTTCATAAATTACCCATTAAATATTTATTTTGTTATTACTACGAGTGCTTTATTATAATAAGGTTTCGAAATAAATATAAATAACGATCCCAGCTAGCCACTAATATCCCCTGTGTCACCCCTTAATTATCCTAAACAATTGCTCTGTGCTAACCGCATTATGCGCAGGTGTGACCCAGGTGCGCATTTGGCTATTTAAAAATTGGTCAGCGGTCATAAATTGTTGGCCAATTTCGGCCACGTTAACAGAATGTATCCCATGTATCCTTGTGTGCCCCGCAAATGAAATCAAGCATGGCTGATGAGCACGAAGGCAGGGAGAAGATGGCTGGGCGGCGGTGGATTCGTTTCCGTTTCCGGTGTACCATGTTGTATGTCGCCATCGTGTTTATGTCCGCGTTTATGTTCTCTTTTGCTGCCATTGCAGTTTAATGCGTTTTTAAAGCGTACGAAAATTATGTGCCATGTTTTTTTGACCACCCTACCCTGCGCTGATGTTCTAGTTTAAACTGAAACATATAAAAATAATTTATGGCGAATTATAAACATATATAAGTGGAGAGGCGAAATGGAAAATGTTTGCATTGAATAAATTTTAATAGAGCCTGTATACATATGTATATAGTATATATATATTTGTGCATATATAATCCGTATTGGATGAATAAATAATCAAATATGAAGAGAGCTTTACAATGGACCAGGGCGCATCGATCGCCTCTATCTAGATTTGACGATGATTTAAGGTCTTTGAAAAAAATAGGCCATATAATAAATGACTTTGAGCTTAACGAATATATAATATATAAATATATATTTATTGTGACCCGCATCTAAGGCGGCTAAGGGAGATATTTTTGCCAGTTTCCTCAGCTTTTAATTAACTGATTATTCCACAACATATTCATAGCTTGTTAATCGATAAAGGGTTTTTTATTTAATTTACTTTTAATATATCGATTAATATTTAATTTCTTACAAAAATTAATGCAAACTTGGAAATATTTAATTATTTTTGTGTTTAGAAGCTTTGCATGAAATGTTAATAGATTTTTCTTTATGAAAACCACTTGTTCTAATCGATAGCCAAATCTATTTCGATATATCGATTATTTTGAAAGAGTCACCGAGCATTTCCGGTGATCGATTCACGCCCCATTTAAGTTAGAGAGAGAAAGAGAGAGAGAGGAAGGGCGACATCAGCGTCAGAAGGGCCAGCGATTAATTATGCGCATAGCCCTGGCCGTACCAACTGGCAATAGGGGGTTAAGCGGGGTCCTCTTAGACGGCAACCCCCTCCCCCGCACTCCCTCTCTTTGCGCACACATGTGACGTGTCGGTGTTGGCATAATATATGCATTCTTATTAACAATCTCGTCGCCATTCTGACTCTCAACAACTTTTTGGAACTTGGTGCTGGGCCCAATTTAACGAAAAAGGGGCGCTTTCCCATCATCCCACCCCCCCTAAAACCCTCTGCGGCTGCTTCATTTGGATGTGTAAACGTGTTATTTATTTTCCCAGGCCCCAAAAAGAACAAAAAAAAAAAAAGGAAGAAGGAGCAAAAAAAAAAAGAGAGAACAGGAGAAAGAAAACTGAATGTTGCCTTTTAAGTGGCAATAAATCAAATTGTCCTGTTCTCTGCCCTCTGGGGGGAAGCTTGCTTTCGCTCCAAGGATCCGGAGGATCCGAGGGACGAGAAAGACTGAGAGGAGGGCGTGGCATTCAGTCAGCGAGAGCTGTTGGCAACTTACTTTCATATTTGACTTAGTCATAAAAGGCAAAAGCGATTCCCTTTCAAGCTAGCCAAGGCAAGACAGAGCCACACTGTGCAAATAAATCACCCAAATGGCTTCTCAATTTGTTGCTGCTGGCCAAGGCTGCAAATCAATTTCCCTTTGGAATTTTTCACAAAAACTAATAGTACGGGAAAATATTTAAGAGGTTCTGTTAGAAACTGACTGATTTTACAAGGATATTCTGCTATTATGTGGGATTTGCTTATTATTTTTGTTTAATTTTTTAGTTATGATACTTAATAGATGAAGAAATGTTTTAAGATCTTTCCTTGTTCCCTTTTTTCTTTCCTTTATTATACATGCACGTTTTTTAGCTATCTAAAATCTGATTTTTGCTCCCCAAAAGTAGGTTATGTTATTCTTGCTTTAGCTAGTGTTTCATAGCATACTTTTGGCCTTAAAAAAATATTGTTTTAAGATCTCTAAAAATTATTTGAATAAACCATTTATTTGTTAGTTAAAATTGTGGAAAAATTCTCTTGATCAAACATTTTTCTCTGTGCCGTGAAGCAGCGACTAAAGACTAAGGATCCCGCACCACCAAGTCAGTCAGCTGTAAGCCACTGGAGTGTAAGTGTGTGTAAGTGTGTGTGTGTGTGTGTGTGTATGTATGAGGCTGTATAGAAGTGTGTAAGAATGTGTGTGTGTGTGTGTGGCATCGCGGCTTTGTGTGCTGCGCTGTTTGTTTAGCGTTCCATAAGCTCTTAAGCTCATTTCGGTTGCGTTTTATTTGTAACTTGAGGCACACAACCCACACACACAGAGCCGCACACACCCTTACACCCATACACACCCATACACACCCATACCCAAAGCTGACTTTATTTATTTAAAATAAAGCTGCCAAAGCAACTGAAATATTGAGTCAAAACAATTGCAAGACGACAGCTGCAGCTTCAAAATTAAAGGCGAAATCCCAACCAGAGCCGAAAGGAGTCTGCGATAAATAGGTAAGTAAGTGTACATCCAAAGTAAAGTAAATTGAAAAGGTAATGCCAAAATTGGATACACAAAAGGAAGCCGCGAATAGTGCTTAATCCTGGCCAAATGCTAAAAGATAGGCAGCTGCATTTCACCTAACCAAACTTAAGTGAAATGTAAATGAAATAAAAACCAACACGTGTTAGTTTCGTTAAAAATAAACGCCATCAAATCCTGAATTCTGAAGGGTGTATGGGCTTTCTGGAAAAGGAAACTTTAATTAAGAAAATCTTTAAAAGAAACGTATGCCTCAATAAGAGCCCTATTTAATATTAATACCAATATCTGCATTAAATCCAAGCCGTACAGGGTAAGACCAAGTCCAGGCAATTTTCGCTTATAATATACCCATTTATTTATGCAAACAGGCGCCACTCCATTTAACCATTCCAGGTGGCGGCGGTGCATGTCTTTGTGGTTCTTCGTGCGCTTAGTAACAACAGAATTTAACACCTTTTGATCGGCAGACAGCAAAAACGACCTGGGGGAGTGTAGTTATGGCACAAAATAAATTCCTTTAAGCTTCACTGAAGGGCACACACACACTCACTGAAGAGGCAAGAGACTCGGAGTCCGACTTACATATGCTCGTTATTCATAAACTTAATGCCAAAGAGAGTATAATTTTCATTTTGCCAGCGTTTCGGGTTTTGTTTGCCCCGTTTTGGCAGCACCACCCCTTCCCACCCCAAAAACCAGTCACTAGAAGAGCACCGCCCAAGGCTGCACCGTAAGAAATTCAATAAAGAATTCTTTTATCTTAGACTCTCAAGTGAGATAACATTATATTATAGATCCAAAATGTGAAAATTATTTCAACCAAAATTAGTTAAGCAAAATAGAAATATGCAAAAGCATTAAGGTGATGTGATACAAATAGGATTACGCCCTTTTGTCGCCGTGTGTGTGTGCCCAGACGAAAGGACATAAAAGCCAAACATTGCCAAGAAACACAGGCAACAAGGTGGCAAGGAAGCGAAAGGGAAATGGGAAATGGCAATGGGAAATGGGAAAGCAGAGGTATATGTGTATGGGCTGTAGCGAGAGCCAGAAACAAGCTGAGGGAACAACAATAAACTTGTGTAGCAGTGGCGGTAAGTGGGAATTATATAAACATATACATCAGTGAGCAAACACTCATACGGCCACCCCGACAACACACACACACACATCCTTGTACATCCTCGAAACGCGAATGGCAGCTGTTGCGGCTTCATATCGCCGCTGAGATCGCCATCGCAGCACACACGGCGTATGAGTAATATGCGTAGTCGATGAGCTGACCTAACTAACTGAAAGTCTGAAGGGCTGAGAAACTCACCAACTGACTGACTGACTGACTGATGGGAGAATGGCGGACATGAAGTGAAGCCAAGTGAAGCATTCTCGATATAGACTAATCGGAAAAGAAAACTGAGGCAAAGAATCGATTTAAGAGGCACTACTTTTAAGCAAAAGTTACGGCAAAAGTTCGCCGAGCTAGAGTTATGGCAATAGAATGAATATCAATTAATACTTCTCCGAAAAGATTATATATAAACAATTAACTTCACTTGCCCTAGTAGGTGCTAATTTCTCCACCTATTTCATTCTTTATTTATTTAGTTAAAGATTGCTTGCACTTATTATAATGACTTGCCATTAATGTTTATAAGCAAACATTCTGTTTTGTATTATTTGTGCTGGTAGAAGCTTTCTTGATAATTTGAAAACTTCTTCGCTACTTTACGACTCCCGATAATCACTTTGGCTAATGCTGAAAGGTCTTTGGGTTCGCGTTCCCCTTAGAGAATACCCTCCTTTCGCCTTTTTTTTTGCTTTGCACGTCCCTGCATTTGAACCGGAGGTTAGGAGGAGACGCCATCGTTTTCTTATCTGCTTGTCGGGGCATTCGCTCGATTCGTATTTCAATTATGCATTCCGGCAGCATGACCATGGATGCTGCAGTGCATCCATCCACCATCACCATCCCCCATCACCATTGCCATTGCCATCTACAGCTACGGAAAAATACATAAAAAAAAAAAACAACCAAAGAGTAAGAGTGGGTAGAAAATTTTCTGTTACATTCCACATTCCGGTCATTAATACGCCATCAACAACGCAGGGGAGCGACAGAGAAGTAGCACTGCTAGAAAGGGAGAAAGCATCGCTGCTGGCCGGCAATTTATTCTCATCGTCATAGCCATAGCTATAGGGAGGGATACACGCTGAAAGAAATGTAATAATTGCACTTAAGAGAACCAAGAATTAAGCACATATCCTGTTCTTGGTGTTAATTAAGGCTGAATGTTAACTTAAATAACTCTCTTAGTTTAATCTATATATTTTCCCTGCTCACAACTGTTATTTGAAGTCGAAAATAACTTGATTTAATTATTGAAATATAAGAAACTATAAATATATTTAAATTTGTTGCTTAAAAGAACCTAATTTAAATATAAACTTATGCTTAAAAGTACCAAAGATTACCCTTAAAAAAAAGAGAGTTACTGCACTTAATTTGTATTATTTTCTTTCGGTGCATCATCATGGGCACGTCAGGTCCGGTATTTTTTTTTTTTTTTTTTCGTTGCTGTCCGTCAGACACGCACGGACGGACATTTGGAATGCAGTTGGAAAATGCCCCGGCCTTTTGCGAATGCGAAAATGTCTGACGTTGTCGTTGTTGCCATTTCGGTCGGTGGAAATGCTGCACGCACGGCCGCGCACCTGAGTGAAATAAGATGAAATGCTAATGATGGCAAAACATTCAAATACCGGGACTAACGGTCACCACTCCAAACATTGCTCGATTGCACAGCTTAGCCCAAGGCCCTGCCAATCGATAACAAACCCCAAGGTTGCATTAAGGATTTTCCTCTTCAACTTGTTTAAGCCTTCAATTTTATATTTATTTAATATTAGTTCATATTAGTTTGCATCGGTTCTTGCCTAATATTATTTTAATTAGTTCCATTTATTTTTCGAAATAACTCATTTTGAGTAACCAAAGGCCGCTAATATTGTGGGATATTTAGTAGAGTCGCTTTAATGTTGACCTTTTTTTCGTATTTTTAATATTTGCAAATTTATGCAAATTATAATAATAATAAGTTTTGGATCCAATCTGCGAATGGGGCGCGGCAATGGCCTCTCACTTTGGCACCTTGGCACAAATTTTGGCAACGCGCGAGGTTTATGGCCGGGCTCACATTATTGATTCCGCTTTGCCAACTTTATTGCCCCTTTTTGCTTGGCGTTTTTTGTTTTTTTTTTTTTCTCCTTTTGGTTTTTCTCTTAGAGGCATCGCCGTTGTTTTTATGGCCCCAACAGACATCGCTTTCCATCGGCGGGGCAGGAGGCAAGAGGCTGGAGGCTGGAGGCGTCGTGCAAACAGCTGAAGCTGCAAATGTGCCATAAATTGTTGTCCTTTATGTTTTTATGTCCTGGCAGTCAGTCGCAAGGACACAAGGCCGCAGCGGGCAGATCAAATCAGATCCGATCGAAGGCAGAACATTTAAGTGATTTTCCATGTCGTCGATGGTCCGAAAGTGTTTCGGATTATCACGAAATTAGACACGAAATAGGACGAATAGCCAAGTCCAGAATCAGTTTAAATAAATATTCAAAAAAGTAAATATCTAACGAAATAAGTAATTTATTTTAAGACTCTATTATAAACAAATCTGAGTAATATTCCATTCTTAGAAGGGCAAATATTTCTTCCTTTAAATCTGCACCTTTTCAAGCTCAAACCATTTGGTTTTCATAACAAAAAAAAAATGGTTCGAATCCGACACCAGATAATGCTTTATATCCAACAACAATAGTAACCAGGCAACCAAAACAAAAACCAAAAAAATATTAAAAAAGAATTGTTAAAGCTAGGTGAGAACGGGGAAAGCCGTAGAAAAATCTCTGGACATTTTCCTCCTCTTAAGTAGCCAAAGAGGTAGCTGAAATGAAAGGAAAAAAAAAGGAAAAGAATTGTACGGATACGGGGATACGGAAAACGGAGCAAATAAAATCGGGCTAAAGGAACGACAGTGGGAGTAGACAATGGAAACCGGCGGGGGCTGTGGGGCTACTTGAGATCCCAATATAACGCGACGACATGTTTACGATGCATTTGTATCTCTGAGCATAACACCCCCATTTCATATCCGCCCGTCCCTTTCATTTTTTTTTTTTTATCCTCACATGTTGGCATTTTCATTGAGGAAAATGCAAAGGGAACAAAATACAAAACCGAAATGAAGCAAAAGAAAAATCAGTAAAGTCGGCGCAAGGATTTCAAATTCCCATTCCTCCATTTAGCAAATCCTCTGGCTGTCCGTCTCTCTCGCTCTCTGTCCGTCAATTTTGTACATTTGTCCGCAAGTCCGGAGTCCGGAGTCCGGAGTCCGAGAGTCCGAGAGTCCGAGTGTCCGAGTGTCTGTGTTGTCTGCGAGTCCTTCGGTTAGGTTACGATACGTGTGCGTGCGTCCAAAAATCGAGATACATCCCTTGGGTGGGGCAACAACAACAACGACAACGATGAGGACACATAAAGGCTAAATTGGACTTGAATGTGCGCCCTGGAAGACATTGGCCGGCCAATGGACAAACACTCAAGTCATTTAGGCGAACCTCCGTCCGCCATCCTCTCCCTTTCCTCAGTAAAAATATCTGGCAACCGCTGGGGCCTATTGAATTGGAAAATTCAATGGATATAACCATTCAATTGCGTCCTACAACTGTATAATTACGCAATGGCTAGGTAAGAATTCGACTCGTACGAGTACTTTCGGATAAATCCTTTACCAGGCCCGAAAAGGGGGAAAAAAAAGCACAGCCAGAACGTGTTAACACGAAGGCCGAAACGTGTATTTTGGCCAAGTGAGTGGGAGCCATCAAGGCGAGTCGTGCCGTGCCGCCCGTCAAAAGTTTTTGTTTCCACATCCAGTCATCACCTTGACTTCCGGGGAGTGCTCGGCCCTGGGTTCGATTTGATTCAATGTCACCAGAAAAACTATTAACAAGTGTATTGAAAGAATATAGAGAAATGTAGGACAAAAAAATGATTTACCAACACTATCACTATGATTAAATCCTGATCATGTATTTTAGTTGCTTAATTAATTTTTTATAATTTTTCAAGCTTTATAAAAAAATCATATAGGAATAATTTACCAACACTGTCATTTACTATGTGTAAAGAAGTTTCCAGTGTTGGAGAACTACAACTGTTTTTACACTTACTATTTCTTTATCATACAATTCTCTTGTCTTAATCTAATTAATTATTTTTCCTTTATTTATTTTAGGTAACCATTAATAACTATATATATAAAACTATATAATAAAAGATTACCAACACTATGATTAATCAACACTAAAAGGAGTAAAGTGTTGGGTATGGAAAACTGTGAGTTTTTAAACTACTACTATTAATTACACTATTTTATATTATCCCACACTAAAAAGAACAGTACTGGAAAATACTCCAAAATAAAACAAAATAATATTAAAATCAATTCTTAACATGTTTTACTTAACCTAACAGGGTATCCCATAGTTGTGGCCTCTCATAGCCACAAAAGCCTTATTGTTTCAGCTCTACCTTTTCGTTGCAGTCAAATGTGAGAATGTTTGGAAAACAGGCTCACTATCTCTGGACAACTCTGGCCGATGAAGACGCCGTCCTGCCCCCGAGGGTCCAACAAAAGGACCAAATAGAGGGCAGAGGGTGCAGCTGTCCTAAAAGGTTGTTCCAACTAAATGAGAGCGGCAGCTTCAAGGTTGTGCCTGCGAGCCACACTAGCAATGCACGTGTGTGTGTGCCTTGTACTATGCGAGGCAGCAAGGAAAATTATTTGCCTCGGACATGGTTTCCTTTAACACACAGAAAGAAAACATTAAAACCATGATTAGACACAAAAAGTAAGGGTTATGACGCTATTTGAAATATACAGTTTTAGGTTTCTGATGTTTATAATTACAAAATTTCTTTTTTATTATTAGAGAACATTTTCCTTCGTTTTTTTTTATGTAAAATCTATAAGAAATTCCTTTCGGTGCACCGAAAACGTTGACTGGCTGTCAGGAGTTCGGGCATCATGGATGACTGGCATAATTGCTGTATCGCATCCCATTTGTTGATGGACGAAATGCTCCATTTTTACTTGCAGCTCCACATGCAGCATATCCACTTTCATTCCCATTTCCACTCGACCGCAGGGGGAGTCCCCTCATTAAATGTAGATACTCGAAAGT
This sequence comes from Drosophila parvula, assembly GCA_018904695.1. Lineage (NCBI taxonomy): Eukaryota > Metazoa > Arthropoda > Insecta > Diptera > Drosophilidae > Drosophila > Drosophila parvula. The sequence goes on from JAEIIG010034719.1 coordinate 13,737, forward strand.
TGGGCTCAATACCACGCTCTAAAACATTTAAAGCGATTCCCCCTTTGAACTTAATGCACATTTAAATGCTGGGGCACTTTGGTCGCAGTCTGTTTGCCCAACTTTTCTGCTGACTTTTTAGACTAAAAGTCAAATATTTCATTTGGAAATTCCTGGCGACGAGGCGAGAATGAAATGTGAACATTTTCCATCGCCTTACTCTCTCTCTAGCCCCCCCACCACTCGTCGCCCGCACAGGCAGCAGCATTTTTCTAACTGGAAAACTAACTGGCGGCGGACTGGGAAACGCCAAGGAAAACCCAACCAACACGGCTGCTTAAAAACTATAAATTAAGTTTACAACTTTTCCGCAGAAACTAACTTTTTTTTGTGTAGCTTTTTCGTATTTTTTTTTTTTTGTTTTTTTGTGAACAGTTACTGTTATTTTCGCTGTGTTCTATCACAGTGTGACAAAATGGCATTGTCAAGCCCCCGGAATTGGAATCTCAGCTGTCTCCGCTCCTCCTTCTCTGCTCCAGTTCTCCATTTCTCCATTCCTTCGTTTCTCCTTGCTGCCTTCCGTCTTCGTCTTCGGCTCGAGGGGGAGAGGGTCCTGGGAAAATGTATGTCAAGTGTTACCAAAAGCAACTTTGACATCCATCATTTGGCATCTGTGGCACTTGTTGACCTTTGTTTGCAACACGACACAAACAAGACACGAGGGGCTGAGAAACTGGAAGGGAGGGGTGGGAAAATCCAGGTGGAAAGGAAAATGGAAAAGAAGGGAATGGGAAGAAGGCCCACTGACCCCCACCCTGACAGCTAATCAAAATGTCGCACAAAGTTCATTAACAACATTTTCCAGTCAATTGTCTCGTCAAGTGAAAGAGACGCAGACAGAGATGGGCGGCCAACGAAGACGGTGAGCATATTTCTGCAGTCAAGTACAGTGAATGTTCCACAAAGTGAAGGGTACTAGAAAAAAACAAATAACCAAATGCAAAAGTGTTTATTTTAATGGTTCAAAACAAACATATTTCTACATAAAAAATAAATAATTATATATTATTATAAAAGAATATATGTAGTTAGCTGAAACAATTTATTACATAAGGTTAAAATTTACCCTGATTTTTAACTGTTTTAATTTACAAACAAACCTCGAATAATGTTTCTCAAATCTATGAAAGGGAAAAGCTCTCCTTTTAAATTCCAAAAACATATAAAAAAAACCATAATTATTTCTAATAAATTATAGATACATTCTTCACAGTACTGCATAGCTTATTAATTATTAATGTTACGCACTGTACATATATTTGCAGTTGCCACAACCCCTCAATCTTTCGACCTCGCGCCGCCGGTTCGTTGAGGTCGCTGGCTCACTTTGTTAACAACTTGGCATAAAGTTGTTTGTCTTTCACCTCAGCGTGTCGATGACATAACAACGACTTTGTTGGCAGCAGACGGGGGTGATGTCGGCGCAGGAGGAGGCTTGCAAATTTATTACTAGGCAAATCAAGTAAACTTAACGAACTGTTTCTGACGCACAACAGGCCAACACAGTAGACAGACGTCATCTGGGTTAGCCATGCTCATTGCCCAGGTACGTGGCGAAAAACGTTTTCACCCCCCAAAAGGAAGTCCACAGGGAAAGTTTGGGGGAATATCAAAAGTCCCGGGGAGTTTCCCGAAAGTTAGTAGCATTGTTTGAGTCACTAAGAAAAATAGAGGGAAAACTATATTCTTAATTAAGATATTACAATAATGAAGATCCAACTTGGAACTATAGAAAGTATAGTATATTTTAATAAATACTAAAAACTAAACAAATCCAAGAATTAAATAAATATACAAATATATTTTAAAAGCCCGAAAAAATCCACTGATATGATATAATGTATTCCCGAAATTAACCTCCATAGGTATTGTAGGGGAGAAATCGTTTGGTGTTCTGGCAGTTTTCTCCATTTCCAAATTGAATTTTCCTATGTTGAGGAATCCATTGAACTAACCGTCGGCCAAGGGTGTAAAAATCAATCAAACAAAACGGACTGACACTTGGACAGACGATTAAAGGAAATGGGAGCTGATGCTGCTCCTGCTGCGGCTGCTGGGAAAGCAACTCGATATGCAAGTAAACGAACAGGAGGAAGAAAACTTCGGGGCAAGACAGATGGAAAAGTTTGTGGGAGAGAGAGAGACCGGCAAGATGCTGGGGAGGCGGGGAAAAAATGGCAGGAAAAAGTGGCAGGGAAAATGGCAGGGACTCTGTTTCATTGTTTCGGTCAAACGCACAACAACAGAGCGTTAAATTCACACACAAAACGAGACAAATGAAACGAGAGCGGAGATGAGTCCGATTTTGATGCGGAATCTAAGGCTAAGCGAAGGCATTTAAGCCAGAGTATAGAGCTAAAATTATCTTTATAATACATGTACCATTAGGTTATTAATTATCATGGTTATAGGCTAGTTTTAAGGCTGCTTCAGAATGAATTGAATGATTTATTTAAGTGCTATCACTTGGGTTTTAAGAAATTTAATTGTATTTTTAGCTCATGAAATTGTAGGAAAACATAAGAGATTTAATGGCTAATGTTTACATATTTTCAGATTTATAAACTTTCACATATCTCTTTTTTATTGCTGCACTTTTCGACTAGATTGTTTTTCATTTATTTATCTTTATTTTTGTAATTTGCAACAACTAGATGAAGTGGAAATGCAGTCAAGCTTGTTACCTCGATTCTCTCTTGACCCCCAAAGAGAATGGCAAAGTGTGTTGGACCAATAGTTTTTTTTTTTTTTTTTAGTCCGGCCATTAGCTGGCGGGATTATTTTTGCATATCAAATGACCAAGATGGAGTTCTTCGCTCTCGAGAGAGAGAGAGTCCTTCAGCGGCGGCGGCGGCGGGGGACACGCACAAAAGCGCAAGCAAAGGCAAACAGGTCAAGGATATTATGCATATGTGAGTAGGCCAAAGCGAAACAAAGGAGGTGAGTCGGACAAAGAGGGGAGGGGTGAATAAGCTATGGAAATGGTTTGGTGCCAGCCAAAGGACCCTCATTTCGGCTGCCATTGTCACCAACGCCAGTCGTTGTCCTCGTCGTCCTGCTCATCGTCTGCAGCGTCATCTTCATCTACAACATCATTGTTGTTCGGCACTCGAAAGTCGCACAAATGAACGCGTAATTGTTTGCACATGAATACATTGAGTAAATATTTGCAAACACATTCAGCATTCCACCGCTTTTCCACCGCTTTTCCACCGCTTTTCGCCGGCTTTCAGCGCCCGACTGCATCCTGAGCCAAGCTGAGCCATCATCATTTGCATGCCGAGGAGGCGAAAAGGAGACTTGAATTGCATTGGCAAGTCAAAGAAGGCCTTAATCTGCTTACCTTGCCTTGGTGACATTTCTTTTCACATTCCCCACCTTGGAAAATGGAAAATCTACCTACCTTTGCCGGCAAGGGGAGGCGGAAAGAGAGAGAGAAAGAGAGAAAAGTTGCTTAGCTTGGCAGGGCTTTGCTTTAATTATGGTATGCCCCGCCTCGGACTTTGAGAGCATAAACAAATTGCAAATTGTTTATGGCATGCAAATTAATCAAATCTCTTTCTCAATTAAGCCTGCAAGCCAAGAAGAATTTTTGCCTTGGCTGAACTGAAGAGAAAATGAAGGGGAAATCTACTGTAGATAGGTAAGTGTAGGCCATGGCAAAGTGAAACGAGAGAAAACCAAAGAAAAACATTGAAAAAATATGAGAAAATATTGAATTTGCACTCATACTTCAAAAACTGGGAAACCTCTTTTAAATATAAATAAATACCTCGAAGGCAGACAGACAGGCAGGCTGGCCAACAATAAATTGATACTCCAGTTACAACTCTCTTAATGACTTGAGTAAATATTTCTATATTTTGGATAGATTTGGTTACCCGAAGTGAGGCATAGTAAAGTTTAACATCAGAGGGACTTGCAATCGAATTATCTTCTTTTTTTTTTTAAAAAAAAAAGGTAATTTATATAGAAGGATACGGACATGCAATTAAATTCTCACAGTTCAGTAGTTTGTATGTGGCAGCGCTTCCCCCAAGTTCGCAATTCGCATTTTCCATTTTCCTTTGGACGCCCCCGGAGGGGAGTGCTCGACTTCATGTAATTGAGTGTAAACTTGTCAGAGCATTTATTTAATGCCTAATCAAGTGATGTATAACACATGACTTGCCCACTTCGCCACCTTCGCCAACTTCGATGTGAAGGATTCAGCTGGCAACAGGATTCGGGATCGAGAGGATGGATAGGAAGGTTAAGTTAAAGTGTCGTGTCAGTAGTTGTTGCCTGTCAAAGTTGTGTTGTCCAATTAGCATAATTTCTTGTCTCAACTTTAGCCCAGATGCAACAGATAGGAAAGTATCTACGACATATCTAAATTGCCGGATGCCCATTTGCCGGAATTCGCTTAAAGTTGCCCATTAAATTAGGAAAACTTATCCCAGCTGATGGCAAATTTCCGCACCGATGGATTTCCTCATTAAAGAATAAATTGTAATTATTTTAGATGTTGTCAAGCACAACAATTAATCATTGGGATCTACTTTGGGATTATGGGTGTGTGCCAGTGTGTGTGTGTGTGTGTGTGTGCTGGTGTTCAAGAACACAATTAAATTAAAGCGTGTGTATGCGTGTGTGTGTGGATGACAATGGATTTTCCATCACCTAGTTCTCAGTTTTCCCATTTAACATAAGAACATAAGCTGGGTTTTACTAAATAACTATAGCATTTATAATTAAACATTTAATTAAACTAAATATATTACATATTTCTTGACTTCTTTGTTAATATATTTATTGAATGCTTTCTTTATTTTTCAATATATTTATACATTTATATATATTATATTTACTTTAGTTTTGGTATTTAATAATAAATTAGGAAACAAGTTATCAAGTATGTCTTTTTTTCACTTATTTTGTATGTACATTTCTTTACCCATTTAGTTTTATTAACATAATTTAATCTAACGTTTTTAATGTTATTAAATATACCTTAAAAACTCAAGACAATCTCATTAACTTTTAAACAATTAAAACAAGTCTTGCAAATGCCATTTCTGGGACACTTTCGGCCAACCTCTTCGCAAATCCTTTGACAAATCCATGCCAGCAGAAGCCCCATTTCCGCTGCTGCAATGGAGTCCTTCTCGTCTGGCCTGGAGCTTGAAAATACCAGCCAGGTGACAGCAAACTCGATGCCTGTTCCACAAATCCCAAAAAAGAAAACCCCTTTAGCTCGACCCCAAAAACCAGAAACTCAACCCCCTTGGCAATTATGGCCGCTTCGATGGCCATAAGCGATTAAAGGATGGACGTAAGAGAAAAATCAACAGCTGGCAAAGAGCGAGCCAAGGTCGTTTCGTGTCTCTTTTCACCACACTGTGGGGTGGGGAAAATGTTGCTGGTTGGGGAGGGCGGGGGCTAAACTCGAGGAAAACTCACCACTTGCCGACGACGAACGACGACTGACGACGGCCAGGACAACATCAGTGGCAATGCACGAGGATTTGCCCCGTGCGGCATTCAGTCTCACGTTGAACTCTGCCGCCGTTTGTTGTCAGCCGGCTCGTGGTGGACACTCATACACAGCGCTCATACATGAGGAGCAGCCAGCTCAGCGCTCACTCACTGTGCCAGCCGACAAAGGACGAAGGACAATAGACGATAGACCACGACAATTCGCGACGTGTGTGGTTCTAAAAAAAAAAAAAGCGGTGCTCCTGCAAAGTGATCGCGTGCCGATAATTAAGTAAAAAAGAAACAGGCAATCGTTATCCTCGCTGATCTTTCGTGAACCGCGATTTTCCTTTGTACATCCTACCGTTTTCCATTTTCCCTTCTCTATTTTTTTTTTTGTTTGTTTTTTTTTTTTGGTGTTTGTTTTTGGTTATGCCGGCACAACACACTGGGATGGATGACGGTGGTGGTGATGATTGAAATTCAATAACAAGTGAATGCAACAAATGCGCATAAAATGAAAAATTAGCCCACACAAGTGTGAAACAAACAAAAAAAGAAAAATAAATAGTACAAGCTGAAAGAATAGAAAATAAAGCAGGCTCCGAGATAATCAGCAGCAAAGTCAAAAATAAAAATAAACCCAACCCAATCAACCCAGAAAAAACAGCTAAGGAAGGCGACAAAAGTGATCCAAGAACGGTTAGTAAAAACACAAATTATAATATTTCTTTCATAGTGGCTGCTTTATTCATGTGTGTTCTTTGTTGTGTTTTACATATCATAGGTGTTAATACATTTGTTTATGTGGAAATCGTTAAAGAACTGTTTACAATCGGGGTTTGAAAAGTGTTCAGTTTTGGTTATTATTTACCAAGGGCTTAAAAGTGTTCAGTTTTGGTTAATATTTAGTGTTGGCGATCCAATACTTGCCATTGGACACACACACACACAATAAAGCAGCCACTTATGCCACATTGTGAGAGTGTATACTGTGATTAGGTGTGAACGTCTCTTGTTTTATGTTGAATTGTTTTTCTAAACAAATTCCAAGTCATCCCTCTTTCCGCTGAGACGCCTATAGAAGCCACCCGTTTGACTGGAGGCGCGTAGAAGATGCGGCTGAATATTGCCTCCAATGTTATAGACATCGATGACGATCTCGCGATTCTTTGCCGATTCAATCAGGCGCCTAACCTTTATGAATGATGTATCGCCAGGCAGATCGGAACCGGTTATAAATAAAATTCGTTGCTTGATATTGCAACGCTGCAAACGGCGACGTGATATTAAATAGCGCAATGACATATTAATGCCACGATATATCATAACATTCTTCTCAACACCAAGATTTTGGAGATTTTCCGTTTCTTTTTCAATGCTTTCGGCTACCTTCTGGCTCACCGTGTCAGTCATCACAGATATTATATCTCTGTCAGGGATCAATTCACCCTCCATCTTTGCCACATAGGTCTGGCGAGCCGAGTACACCATGTCACTGTTACAAAAACAAAGAAAAACAATACATATATGATATAGCTGCTTGGGATATATATAATATATAATACTGCAAAGAGGTACTCACATCGAGTGGCAATTGGTTCGAATGATTGCCAAATCATTTCCCTCTTTTTCAAGGTGACGAATTGCAAGTTTGTAAAGTGCATTCAAGACTTCATACACCATGGTATCGTCGCGTCCAATATATTCCTGAGCGAGATCATCATCCAATATAACGACTGTAGTATCGCCGTCAAAGGGGGCTGCCCAAAAGAAAAATCATTACAATATAAATTAAACATTATTAAACAAACAAAAATAATAATAATAAACAGAAACTCACCCAGGTGACCGTACAATTTGGCGCGCTCGGCCTCCAAGCGTTCCTTCATCTTACTATCATTTTCACCTTTCTGACACATCTTTTCCTTGGCCACTCTTTTGGTTGGTTGTTCACTCAACAAGGTCTTCTTTATCTCAGACATTTTTTTATGTTGGAAAATTTGTTACAAATTTTTGTTGAAAAAAAAAAAACAAAAGAACTTTTTTAATAAACAAAAAATTAATTCTAGAGCACAACCTTTCACAACCGGTAGACGACGACTTATGAAAAACTGTATTGAATGTGCCTTATAAGTTGACAATTCTCAGGCAAGGCTACCGTGATTAAAAAAAAAATCTGAGATTTTTTTAAATACTTTCGATTACCTAGGGTGGCCACCTAAGTTTTCAAACCACATCGATAAACTGTCGATAAATCCTATCAGCTGTAAATCCGAATAAAGGATCGTGCTAAAAAAAAATAAGTGACTTCTTTAGCTGTAGTAAACTATGCACGGATATTCTTCAGCGAGTCCGGAACATACCGGAAAGTGTGACAAAACAGAGTCAGCCCCACACACACACACACACACGCACACACAGAGGACTCGAGGACCTCAAGGACCTACATGATTTATAAGGCACATTAAATTGAATATTCAACATAATGTAGCATTTAAATGACCCACGCACAGCGCTCTGGCATAAAACAGAACCGAGACATAACATATACTAAAATATATATATATATATATATCCTGTATATATTATAAGGCTAAGGCTCGTCCTTGAAGGTCATCGCCGCCGAAAGCAGCGTTGGCAGCGGTTTCGCCCGCTGTCTAAGTGACTTGCCGCAAGCAACAAGCCTCCGTTTCCGCCCCAAAATGCCAAAAAGGGTGGCGTCGAGGTGTGGGTTCAAAGGTTAGGCGCCGCCACTTTCCGCCATATTGTTTAAATGCGAAAATCGCTTAAAGTTTTGCCAGCGATTGAATTCCAAACGAAACAAAAAAAAAAACGTTGAGAAAAAAAGCAACAACCCTGCTTGCGTGTGTGTGTGTGCGAAAGTAATTTACCAACACCGACACGGCAGCAGCCCAAGGATCATAAATCACACGCTCTGCCCGAAACTACAGAAAGTGACACACTCGTTCGCGGGAAGGGAAAAGCGAGGGGAAATGCTTGGGCGCCAAGGCAAAAGCGCCGGGGCGACACGCGTTACGTGTCCAGGTCAGAATGTCAAAAGTCAGCCAATTTGGGCAACATTTTGACAGACACTGCGCTTGGCCAGCGTTGTGCAACACTGGCGCTGTTCGGCCGATAATCGCTGGACGAGTTACTGCCATCGCTATTGCAGCAATTTCGTAATTGGTATTTACTACAGATGGTTTTGTGTATATATAAATGGTGGTATATGTACATATATATATTCCATATATGGTGTATTATCCAGTTATCTATTGGCTTAATAATGTATTTTAATGCAATAATATTCCATTGAAATTTGTAAATGCTTGAGAGTCAGAGTAGGCAGGGTTTTATGCTTTAAAAGAAAATATATATTTCAATATAAAAAAGAAACACATTAAAAAACGTATTAATATTTAAAAATGGAAATTACAACATTTTCTCAAAGGATTCCATCTAGCAAAGGATGTGTGTCCAGAGGGGAATAGTAATATCCTTTCGATAGTTCAAATGGAGGAAAGTAAATACAAAAAGGAATACTTTTTTACATAACTTAAATAGTT
>JAEIIG010034723.1:0-114524 GCA_018904695.1 Drosophila parvula
AAGAAATGGCACAAGTATTAGAAAATAAATTTAATTAAATGTAAGAACTAGAATATTCTGCCAAGATTAAGACTTTATATATTTTTATAAATCGAATTTCATAGAAAAATAAATCTTGCCTCTTAATTTTATGCAGATAGACAAAATATTAATTACAAGTTCTTAGCAGCCATTTAAATAATAATAAGTTAATGTAAATGTTTTAAGAAAGCAAGCTATATTTATAAATACATTTAATGTTATGCCAGAAAGTTATATTTCATAGGAAAACATAACTTGTTGTTTATTTTGTGCTCTTTCTCGTATTTCTACCATTTCACAGAAATAAATATTCAATAATGATAAAGAATGAATTTCCCGAAACAATTTCTACAAGAAGAATAAACAAACCTAAAAAGATTCAACGGACAAATTAGGGAAACCCCCAGAAAGTAAATAAAAGACAAAAAAAAATATGCGGGTGATACATTTTTGGGAAAACTTCCACCAAAAAGAAACGTTAAACTAGGGGAAAACATCCAAAGGCAATTAATGTGTGTTCTTTTTTTATCACACGAGATCTGCACAACAAATATATAATTATTATCCGCCCCCATTTGCAACTAATGGTGCTTGGCACGGCAATATAGAAAAAATATATGTATTTAACAATTATACAAAGACAGAGCGACCTTTCACACAGTTTGATAAGACAACTTTAATCATTTATAACCATGGAAAATCTATTAATAATAATATCAATAAACCCTAATAAACCCATTATGCATACTAACCACACCGCCTAACCACATGACGATGACGATTAGGAAACATCCTCATGTGGTTTGTCGCAAAAGTGGTGCAAAATGATACTATATTGTCCCGACCCGCTGCCTTATCTCACTGTGGTTCAGTTATCAGTGGGACTGACCCGCGATGGAGCAAAAGTAGGCGACCGATCGACAGTGTCAGCCTGTCCATTCATCCGATGTTTACGGATGAGCCTACGGCCCCACCTCCTCCTCCGCTTGGTCATGTGAGTCGTCGGCGGCGGCGGCGGCATGTGACTGCTGCAAGCTAGACTTCTGGACTTATCTGGACTGGGTTTCTTTTTTGATGAGTCCGCTCTTCTGCAGCTTAGTGCATTCACCATTCGCAATCGTGACTCAGCTCGAGAAGAATCGCGTCACAAACGGAAGAATGTTCCCCAACTAAGCAAACAAATGTCTGAACAAAGGCCCAAAAATATAATGGAATTTTAATGAGTAATCATCGGTAGTATCAAGCCCTTGCTGTCACCGGAGAACACTAGTACTCATCGATGGCTCTGATTTCCTAGGGGGGAATGACAAATCCAGATCATATGAAGGAGAACTCACCTTGAACGTATGCCACTCCTCCTTGACCACCTCGGCAAAGGTAACGGCCTGGGCAACTGCCAGCAGAGCCAAAAGGGGAAGTACCACGGCTGTGCGCATTATGTGGAGTCTGGAAAAGTTAAACAAAAAAGTCACACAATTAGTATTAGCAAGAGGTCTGAGCGACATCAAGTCACGTGAAGTTTAGTTAGTAATTCTGTGATTTGATATACATTAAAATATGGGAGGAAATATAGGGGTAAAGCATATCTAAGCTTAATATATGAGTCAGTATTGATAATTATTATTAATAATTATTAATTAATTAATAATATCAATACTGACTCATATATTAAGCTTAGACATTAATATTATTAATAATAATTATTAATAATAATAATTAGAAAATGATTAACAACTTTTTGAAGCTTCTGTATTTTTTATGTATAAAATTCCAGAAATTTCCTATAAGTCAGGGCCTTTATTTAGCACAATTTAAAACTTTAAAGATCTCAAACAAAGCTTTTATTAATTGATTGTGTAAAATATTTATTTGTATTCAAAGTTGTTAACAAAAACTAGATTATTTCAAGCTTTATGGACAAACTACAACTAGTTTGTGTTAATTAAACAAAGCAGAATATGAAGAAATATTTTATTAAATATATTCTAGGCTTTAAAATATTTTATTTTTTCCATTTCAGGTTTTTAGATTTTGATTTAAATACAAAAAAATGTATTAGAATTTAAAATTGGTTTAATTTATTTCTATTATATTTAAATTCCCTTAGAAAAAGTACAGATATAAGTTGAAAAGTTGTAAAAACTTTAAAATGCTTTAAATATAATAAAGGAATAGCTAAAAATGACAGAAAAAATATGTAAAATTCAACCAATATGTCAGATGATGAGAAATTAAATGTTTTATTCACTCTTGACTAATTAAAGGGGCGTCTATATGTATATGTACATACATACATACACATATACAATGTTATATCGACTATTGCTTTGCTTTGCGATATTGTTGTTTAGTTTGTGATTTTCGAAGTCGGACGAACGGTGCCTTATCTTATCGTTCATTCCACTTTCACATTTGCTTTCGTATTGCCATTTTCAGTTAGTTTCCAAAACGTCGCAGTCTGCCATTTTGGGTTGACTTATTTTGTTGCTGATTTTGTTGCCACCATATTGAGAAACGTGATAGGCATTTGATAAAAAAATTGTTATTTATTTATTATTGCCGCTCGCAATTTGTGCCAAGTTCGAGGGCGAAAACGGGTTTTGTAAAATCCAAGGTGATTCATGTACTAAGGACGGCGGCCTAACAGGTGAGATAAAAGCTAACAAAGACAAGAAAATGGGTCAGCAAAACGAAAACGGGAAGAGGCAAAGCAAGCAGTAAACATCTAAACAAAGAAGCGCAACAGAAGAATAGGGAAGCGGAATTAGAATAGATGAGAGACGAACAGACTAGAAAGATGGAGTGCAATTAAACTGTAAATAAGCCGAGACAAAGGCATGACGCAACTGAGTTGAAACAAGCCTCGCAGCCGATCAAGTACCATAATTAAATATTTATTTGCCCGCCGTTGATGCAGGGCAGGTATATTTGCGTTCTAGCGCAATTGGAATTAAATTGTTGAACTGGAAAGTGTTTTCCCCACTTACCTCTCGGTACTGCGTCGCAGGAAATGCAGAAAAATCACAGATTTTAACACGGTACACTCTTTAATAGCCTGATCTTACAACAAAGTGCAAGTCAACGAATTTTTTTTTAAGTCGCAATTAATATTAACTGTTCGCGGAGGCTTTCAGCTTTTCAATAAAAATCGTAGAAATTGTTGCTCAAAAGAAATCTCGCGAGGTGTTACCATATGACGGCGGCAGAAAATCCCAACACTCTAGAATCTCTAGAAAATACCAGATACATATTAGTGGTATTTTTTGCCTGTAGAGCAGCTAATATTTTACAACATCAACGTAATCTCATGACGTAAAGTAATCACAAAACTTAATATCAGGACGTGATATAAAAACATAAACTCATTATGTGAGGTACTTAAAACGTAGTAATCTGAATTAAGGAAGGCGCCAGCCAACCAGTGACCCGAGGTGTAGAAATACCAAGTAGTCTCTAGAAAATATCGATAGAAATGATCGATGTATTGTCAAAATTTGCACATCCCTAACTAAAAAACTGGCTCGTCATCGAAGTAGTCCGGAATCATTGAATATTTTTTAAAATCCCTTAAATTCGACGCATTATATATCCCGTAAGTATAGTAACAGCACGAGATAAGCTTCTAGGCAACCCTTGGAGCTCCGAGAAAATTCCGATATTTGCATAGAAACAGCGTTATTATGACACAATCCTGATTTCCGTTCTTGCAGCTCTCGAGAAGCGCCCGCATCATGTTCGGCAGACAAAGTGGACTGGGCAGTTCCAGCAACAGCAGCAACCTGGTGGAGTTCCGCGCCGGTCGCATGAACATGGTTGGCAAGATGGTCCAACCGGACACGCGCAAGGGCCTGGTCTATATGACCCAGAGCGATGACGGCCTGATGCACTTCTGCTGGAAGGATCGCACCTCCGGCAAGGTGGAGGATGACCTAATCGTCTTTCCCGATGACTTTGAGTACAAGCGCGTCGAGCAGTGCAAGACCGGTCGCGTTTACGTGCTAAAGTTCAAATCGTCGACACGTCGCATGTTCTTCTGGCTGCAGGAGCCGAAGACAGACAAGGATGAGGAGCACTGTCGCCGCATCAACGAGCTGCTGAACAATCCGCCGGCTGCTCATCAGCGCGGCGGTGGTGGCAGCAACGATGGCGATCTTCAGTACATGCTGAACAACATGTCGCAGCAGCAGCTGATGCAGCTTTTTGGAGGAGTGGGCCAGATGGGAGGTCTTAGCTCCTTGTTGGGCCAAATGAAGTAAGTTTTTAACGTTTTTATTAGGGGCCCCTTGCTAAGGGCAATCTCCTATCGTTTATGGTTGCAATTTTTACATGTGTGCAATTCCTTACAGCTCCCGTACGCCATCCTCCCGCAACACCTCGTCATCGGGTGGCAACACAGGCGGCGGCGGTGCATCGGCTTTGCAAACGCCCGACAATGTCACTGTGCCACGCACCCCGTCAGCCCCGTCCAAGGGCTCAAAGTCGGGAAGCAGCCGCAGCAGCAGCAATGTGACCTCGCAGGCTGGCGAGGCCGCCGGCAGTGCCGGATCGTCCCAAGATGCGGATGCCTCCGGTAAGAACTCAACCACATCGACCACAACGGCGTCACAATCGACCGGAGCCTATGCCAATCCATTCCAAGCCTACTTATCCAATCTTTCCCCCGAACATGGCGCAGGACGATCTCTGAACATTGACCTATCGACGGCGCTTTCCGGCGCCGAGGCCATCAATCAGCTTATTGCCGATCCGGAGCGTGTCAAGTCGCTGATTGTGCACCTGCCCGAATCGGAGGATGCGGACGAGGATCGCAAGCAGCAGATCAAGGACCACATCACATCCCCGCAGTTCCAGCAGGCCCTGGCCCAATTCTCCAATGCCCTGCAGTCGGCCCAATTGGGACCGGTGGTCAAGCAGTTTGAGCTGTCCAACGATGCCGTTGCCGCCGCCTATTCCGGCAATCTAGAGGATTTTGTACGAGCCCTGCAAAAGAGCCTGCCCGCCGGCGCCACCATGTCCGGTGATTCGCCCATTGAGAAGAAGGGCGAAGCCGAGGCTCCCGCTGCCGCCGTCGCTCGGGATGAGAACACCGATCCCGCTGAGAAGCAGGAGGAGAAACAGAAATAGCTTTCGCTTGTGTAAAACGACAATAATCCAAGTGCGTTCTCGTCGACAGCATATTTTTTCACGTTTTTTAGTATTTTTCGATTCGGAATAAATTAACAAGGAAGTTACACGTGCATTACAAGGAAAATGGTTTTATTTTGTGAACTAAGAAAATAGCAGGGAAGCTGGCTTAAAGTAAAAGATATTAAGGTTTTTATACATATTAAAGATTCCTTTATTGTGGAAATCGTTCAAAGGTAAGTTCTAAAAAGAATGTTGATAGTTGAGGAACATCAACAGTCAAGACGATCTAGCCAAGGTACATTCACTTAAGCACTTGGATCTTGGGCTTAAAGAAACTGAAATACGCTATATAATTAAAACAAAAGCACTACAATTAGGAAACTTAAAAATCTGTAATTGTTTTATATCAGTTCTTAACACAGTCTTTAGGAAGGTATACATTAATACAGACAGGTATATATTTTGAAGGAAAACTTAAAATAAAGTAAAGTTTAAATGATTAACGGGTTTGTATACAGTTTTTCTAGCTTTCTTTGGAATACTTATGATGTATTTGTTAGAAAGTGTAAATTAATAGTTGTTTTTAATACTTTAAATAATATATTCAAACATTAATAGTGTTGTTTTTCAAATTTAATTTATATTTAAACTTATTTCTGTATTTTTTTTGTCGGCATTCTCTAAAAGTCTATATATGGGCGTTTTAAGGTCGATAAAAATAATATTATACTTCCAAAATAACCGCTTTTTCGTTTCTACTATACTTAATTAACAAAACAGTAATTATTATTATTATAATATATAATATTTATACTTATTATATGTATTCTACATATTATTTGTACATATTAAACTTATTATACTTATTACTGGCAACGCAACCAAATGCCAATTGGCTGATTTATGGGCAGTAACGGTAATAGTAATCCCGTCAAGGTCAATCATTTTGGGTGCCATCGCGTCCCCCTAACGAAAAGCTTGCCACTCTGCTGGCGCGCACCCACCCCATATGCTTGTCTCTGTCTGGCACGGAACGGGGCATACAATTTTGGCTGGCACTGTTGCTCTTCGTGCTTTTCAGCGCCGCCGCTTTCCGAATCGCCAAGTCTCACACAGATACCCCTCTCTCGGGCCAAAACACACAGATAAACGCTCTCGCCGCACACACACTGATACGGGGCGCGCTCTCGCAACAATATTTATTTTATTCAATTCCAAAACGGCCAGCCTATAAGTTGTGTTTGTGCAAATCGCGCGCGTTTGCAATTTTATTTGTAGTTGGCTCTCGATTCTCATACATAACGCGATCTCAAGCGATCTCTCCTCTGACAGCGGATACGGATACGAAATATAACAATATCCCCCAAAAGTCTTCAGTAATTATTGTTCAGATTTCTGGTGCAACTTTTTGCGTGTATGTTTTGTATCTGTTGTTGTTGGTGCTTTCATTTTGCAGCTAATGTGCGTGCGTTTGCATGTGTGTGTGTGTGTGTGTTTTTGTGGCAGCCTGTGTGTTTTTTTCCAATGACTGCTCCGCGTTTTTTGGCTGGGAAAGCTTTTTCCCTCCAAAGTTGTTGCCATAAAAAAAGTTAAAAGCCGCGGCAAAAACAAAATCCAAAGTAACATGTACAAAAAAAAACACGGCAGCAGCAAAACAACAACTACAATTACCCTCTGCGAGCGAGGGAGATAGCGACTGAGACAGAGAGAGAGAGAGAAAGAGAGAGGGAGCGAGCGCTCTCTCATACATTCGCAACCTTTGGCTTTGACTCATTCGCACACATACTCAAAAGCGGCGTAGAAGCTTGCAAAAAGAAAATAAAATTAAATAAAAAATGAGCTCCGCTCCGAATGTACATGTGTGTGCAGTCAAATAACAAAATAAACAAAAAGCTTTTGGAATTCGCAAATTTTGTTGCCATACCGCGGCGGCGACAGCGGCACTGCAACTGTGTACGTGTGCCCGTGTCTGTGAGTGCGGCGATCTGGCAGCACCAACAACAACAGCCATACGAAAGAAATTGCGTTTTAACCATTTCCTGCACTTATATTTCTCGCCTTTTTTTTAAAAACCATTAACTACCGCAGTTAGTGCGTCCGCAACGTTTATTCGGTGAGGACACCAGGCCCAACGTGTTTCCTTAATGAGTTCGACTCAAATAATCGGAATTCGCAAACAAAAACGCACGATTTGCCGCTGATAAAGCTGATAAAACTACAGAAAAGGCAACCATAAAGTCAGCTGCAATTTCGCGATAAGGTGAGTAAACAGAAGGGGAGGGCGCTTGTTAGAGGGTCTATAACTCTGCCGGCTGCAGAATAGTCTTCCAGAACAGCTGCAAAAGCAACCAAAATAATAACTCCAGGCACCCACATAAGTGGCATTAAAAAAAAGAAGGAACCTTAAAGATAGAATAAAAGGAAGGAAAAAAAAACAAAACACAGAAATGGCGCCTGAGCATATGCTATAGGAAATTTCAAGAGCAGCGGCCTTGCAGCGGGTGCAAGCGAGACAACCATACTGCCACTGTGTTTATGTTTTGGCAGAAAGGTCACATTCACATCCTTAGCTTCCAATAGAACACCGTTCGTTCGTTCGTTAGTTCTCGTTCGTTACCTTCTCGCCCCGCGCTCACATTACGTCAGGCGACAAAGTTTTCGAGTGGGTGGCGAAAGTTCCGCAGCGACAACGACTCCTTCAACATGGCTGACCAGCCGTAGAGAGCGGGCGGTAGCCAGGGAGGGGAAAGCTTCTGTGTTCGCCCGACATTGAACTTGGCAACTCCGAATTGAATTCGATTAATCACAGGCACAGGGTGTCCACGGATAACTTTCACCGAAAGCATTTGCAGCTGCTGGACCCCCCCCCCCAAGGCTCTTCAACAGTTTGTCGCCTGCATTTTTCGGCTGTTGCAAGTCAAGATACACACACACACAGACAGACAACGCGCCATTTTAATAACTTAGGCTCAAAGCTTTGAGTGACGAATGCACTTTCTTTGCTGACCAAATAGTTTGTTAGTGTTTGTGAGTTTTCCCGCGTGGGAGCGAAGAAAAGACATCTCCATTTCAACAGCTGGCTTGGTTTTCCTCCGCTTTCCCGCCGCCTGTTGCTGCTTGGGAAGTCCACATATAAGGGGATCTTGGGCCGTGATCAGGTTTCAATCAAGACTGTTCTTTGAGGATTGTCATTAAGGCATTTAGGTGTATTTTGTAGATTGTTTTTGGGGGAAGGAATAACGTGTACTTTCTTCTCAATTCAGCAATCAACAATTTTTTAAATACTTGTTTCATTTTTCTTTATTTAAAGTTATAGAAGAGAAACTTAACAAAGAGGGTTTATGGAATATTAATATATGTATGTAGATATTCAAAAAATTCAAAAAGAACTTGCTCACTTTATATTTTCTTTACAAAGAAATAGTTAGATGATAGGGAATGCTCTTTGTTACTCAAATTACTGATTATATCTTAATAATAATATCGTGAAATTATCTACAGTCTTTGTTTTTGTAAGGATACGATGAGCTTGTCTTAAATAAATGAGCGGAGAAAAGCTACTACAGCAGATTGTTTCTGAGATCAGATATAGATAGATCTATAGATCTATCAGATCAGATCAGATTTAATTGTCTCGAAAATATGTAGATTTAGCTTTAAGGCAAGCAACAAACTTGATAAATATTTATATAAATTACAAAATGTCAATTGAAAGCTGAGTTTTTCCTTATCAGAAAGGATCTAAATACTATAAACTCTATCAACATATTTGTGTCATAACGCCTAGTGTTATCTATGATTCTTTAGGCACTTAACAAGTTTATATAAGTTAAGAGGATAATGGCAACATTTTCGGGATAAATTATAAATTATTATGTTTCCGGTTGCCGATTATAAAACTCCATATATACTTTTTTATTCCCTGTGATAAGACTTCTTCTCAAGGCGATAAAACGGAATTCAAGTGCGACTTTATTATAATATTCGTTAGTTAGTGTAGTGCAGGAATAAAGGGTTTTAATTTTAAATAAGCAATGCTTAACAGCAGCAATAAATTTGCACAGATCACTTTCTGGGTCCACTCCAAAGCACGTCCGCTTTGCATTCCCATCTCTGGCACATTTGCTCGACTTCCTCTGGTCCAATTATCAACGGCTCCTCCCGCCCCATGGCGATTATAAGCTCTGCTCGGCAGGCGACTCTCTCATCTGCTGATATTTGCAACATCAGCAGAGCCAGCAGCCGCGGCAGCAGGAGCAGATGATTTTCCGGTTTGCCAGGGCCCAAAAACTGGTTTTGAATGCAACAGTAAGAAATAAAAACCATGCTGAATCCGAACCGAACGTTGGTGCCCGTCGTGCCCTTTTGCACCGCAGTCACAGTCACAGTCGTCCCAAAAACAGAATACAGTGCGGAGTGGTACATGTTAAAGCTTATATATTTCCAAATGTACGTCAAAATGTGCGGATGCGAAGGCAGGAGAGTCGGACTCAGAAGTCAACGGGCTTAATGGTGATAAACCGGGAGAGAATGAACGCCATCAGGATGGTGGCGCACACAAAACAGAAGGCGAACATGTAGAAAGTTTCCTCGGTGAATATGTCGGAGAAGGCTGGTATATCCTGGTAGATCTGCTCGATCACCGCCAGTGTCCCTTTGTTTTTTTTCACCATGACGACGATTCTCTACTTCTTTTTGGTTGCCTTCTTGCCAGCACCGGCGCCGCCGCCCAGTTTCTGTTTCTCCGCCTTGGTCAGTACCTTGTTGGTGATCTCCTCGATCGGTGCCAAGCTGGAGACGTGTCTGTTGCACAGCTCCAGGAGCTCTAATGTGTTCAGGTTATCGCTGTTGAAGCGAATCTCCTTTACTTTGGCTTTTTCTGTGGGAGAGAAGTTAAAAGAATTTGAAGAAGAGTTTTTCAGGGGATTTTAAGAGGAAGTGCCTTACCTTGCGCCGAGTCTATCAAGGCAAACTTAATGCAGGAAGGCTGCCGATCGCACACAATGTCCGACTTGACAATGCACTTGGGATTCGATTGGGACACCTTTGGTGTGGAGAGCAGGAAGAGGAACTCGCTGCGGGCAATAGGAAAAAACAAATTAGAGTGCGTTATTGATTTTTCTTCTTTTTTTTTTCATTTATTGGATTTTCCAGGAGCAGCGCCGCCGCCTCAAACTGACGCCGACACCGACAAAGATGTCTACGGAGCGTGAGCTGGCTCCCGGGGGGCCAGCTCAGCTCCATCCGCACACGCTGCCGCTGACGTTCCCGGATCTCCAGATGACGTCCGCAGTGGGTATTATCGGAAAGGTGTATGGTAAGTGTGCATCTGGCCTTTATTTGCGCTCATTTTCTGTCATCCTGACATCCCGAGAAAGGATCTTATACCTTTACATCTGTGCACCTCCTCGATTTTGTCACCTCAGTTGTCTTTTTTGTTTTCGTTCTTGTTGGCTTTTCCTTTTTCCTCCGTTTCGCTTACGCACTTTTGGTTCCGAGAAAATTTTCCAATTCTAAGGGGGGACAGTGGGCAGTGCGCATGCCCCCGCTATCGATAGTCGGCCCGCTGTGGGTATGGAAAGCGCTTTTCCGACTCACCGTGTCGCCTTAACATTTTCCGCGAACGGATCGAATTGCACCGTTATCCGCTTGACGCCCTTCAGATTAATGCTCTTCAATTGCTTGCCAATGGCGGAGACAATACCGCCCGACTTGCGGAGGGCCCCGCTGAAAGGCACCGACATTTTGGTCAGGGAAAACTTTGTTTTTCTCCCGCGAAAAAAGAGGAAAACTTTTCTGCAGCAGGCGACGTAATAAACACGCTACGTAACAGCTGACGATAACGATTGGCTAGCGCCGTTTTTGGCTTTCCAACACTGCTGGCTTTTCGACACCCACCTAGCAAAAAATCCATATCGATAATACAACTTCTTTCCAACACTGGACTGGAAGACATCGCATAATGGTGGTTGCTAGAGGTGGAGAATGGTCGTGGACATCGATGTTTTCGATGTTTATGGCGAAAAATACAATTGTTTAAAAATACAATGTCCTCTTAGATTCCGTAATGGAAAAATAAACTTTTAGCCAATTGGAAGTAATTTAAAAGAAATAACTTCTATGATTAATTTCAAAAAACAAATTTAATAATGCTTCTTACATCGCAATAAGTAATCGATGTAATCAAACATCGATGTTATCGATGTTGGCATCGATGTTTCTCCACCTCTAGTGGATGCTATGGTCGTCCTGCTCTCTCGCATGGCGCTGAGCGAGAGTGCTTTGCCCTCATTTAAGTGTGGTTAAGATATGCGTCACGCTCACACGTCGCGAGTACAATTTTGTGTGGACGTCCGTGGCTGCTGTGGGAAAAGCTGAAGAAAATTGCATTTTTTGCATAATGCGCGGCGTGAAAAGCTAACAAAAGTTGTGGAAAATCAAAATTCAATAGTCTGGCCACGGTTTGTGCGTAAGAGCGGGCGGCGCGAACGTGTTTGGTGCACAAAAATCACGTCTCGAAAATCCAAGAATTCTACGTGCACACATTTTTTTGGGCTGCCATATATAAAAAAAAAAACGCATACAAACGCATTTTCTTGCTGTATAGCGGAGCAGCAGTTTTCACACACACACCGACGCAGGATCAGTACACACATATTCAACACACACAAACAATTACACTCACGAGATATGCGAGCATAAAGAAGAATTTTTTCTTAGTTGTATTACAAGAGCATTAGATACATATATACATACATAAGTATATAAATATACATATATATACACACACGCCTAAGTGTGTACATAAAGAAATACATATATATTAAACGAAAGCTGTGCCTACATTTGTGTTCTTTTCCAATACTAAAATAACAACAATAACAAAAACAATAATACTAATATAAATACAATAAATGCAAATAAAAGAGAGAGATAACAAGAGAGCGACGAGATTCCCACTTGTCTGTTGCTAAATTCCAATTTATGTCAAGAAAAAAAATACGCCTATGCCACGCCCACGCGCAACAACAATAATTAATAAACAAACAAACAACCAACCAACCAACCAACAACAACAAATGCAAAAATCAACCAAACGAATAAAACTTTAAACTACTTTAAAGTGTGATAAGCAAAAAGGCTGAAATCAAAACAAAAAAAAAAACAAAAAACAAAAAACTAAATAATTAGTAGAAAACCAAAAGCATCAACAGCAACAAGAAACAACAAACAAAAACAACCACAAAGAAAACAAACAATCAATTACATTTGTACACCAAAACACGAAGAAACATCAAACAAACAACAACCTTTTTATACATTAATTATTTTTCTTAAATCAAAAACCCTAAAACTTAGTGCAAAAACATGTATCCAGTCGGACAACGTAAGTTGGATAGCGAGAACTAAACAAAAAAACACACACACGAAAGACAATGCAAAAGAGAGAAATAGAGAGGAAGAAAAGACAGAAAAACCGCTGCTGCCACAAGTCTCCAAGCTACCCCCGCCTCCCCGCCCACTAATCAAGTTTTTGATGTTCTACTTGCAAATGTGTACGTGTAGGCAACTCCAATTGCACACACATGCAGCCAGTCGGCTACAAGCACACCTCTGTCCATACGTCACAGACACGTGCGTGGAGAGTTGAAAATGCGCAAAAAATTGGGTCAACGACCGTCGCATCGCAATAGTTTTCCCCCTTCTTACTTATCTTACCTACCTTCGCCTAAGGGGTTGATTTTGGGGCTTTTACAACGATCCATTCAGATTTTTCGTCTCCACATTCAAGAGCAGACATCGTCTAATTGCGTCGCAATTTACAGCTTATTGTGCGTATTTCTTTTCAATGTTTACAGAATCCGAGGAGGGGTGGAAATAGGGGAAATGCTAAACATGAGGGTTGGAAATGTCGCCTTAAAAAGCTGAGGGATATTTGATACTTAAATAGGCTTGTTATGGGGTTTCTTATTTTGAATTTGTTTGTGGATCGGGGAGTTTTTATTGAGATATGACGCTTTCCCCCAAAAGTAGAGCTAGCTAAAATTGTGAGCTTATAAGAAGAAACCGTCTTACAGATCAAAGATATTCTATTCCTATGGAAATTGTATTTAAAAACTAGTTTAAAATGACTTTATATCTATGGGAATTTAAAGTCAAAGTTATAACTAGTATAAATTGAAGAAAGAAACCTTTTAAAGAACCGTCTGATTTCTTACTACTTCTTATTACCTATTGGAACTCTATTAAATATGTAACTTGACCGAGACTCCAATTTTAGAGTATTTATGTACCTTCAAAAAAAAAAACCCTTGCTAATCTTAAACTTTAAATTAATATGATCGTTAGTTTAAAGCTAAACTACGAGCATCTAATTCTTATTTATAAAAACGGAAATCCTTTCTTATTTCCCTAGGAAAAATAATGCATTAATGCCCCTCTTCTAAGTAACTTCTCTTATTAGCTATTAAATACCTTGAAAAAGACCCAGATTTTAGTTAAAGAAACTAATAATAGAGCAAGTGACGCTTTGTAAGAATACCCGTGTAGAACATCAAATCTGACACCCACCTCCTCCAAATAGGTTTGGGATCCCAAGGGTTGAATGGTGCTATAACTGAGAACTATTAACAAAATGGTGGCTAACCCGACACCCTGGTATATAAACACCTAAACCCCAATGCCCCACAAGTAGTGACCAACTGGGGATGGACTTGTGGCAGCGAGGCACATACACACACACTCAAAAACAAAACACACCTGTAACCAAAGACACTCAGATATATTTATATTTATTGATGACGATGATGATGAAAGAAAATTGTAACTAAAATATTATTAACGCACCTTTATTTCGTTTTCTTTTCGTTTGTTACAATATCACCTATCGTTCTTCGGTTCCCCCCATCATTTCATCACCGAACCCAACCAACCATCACCCCACCACCACCTTCGACATTATTGATTTCGATTCTACATCATCGAACGAAACAACCATCGATTGGCCATTATCCTCTTGATTTGAATACCTCTGCATTTTCATTTCCATTGATTTACCTTGCGTTTATTTGATTACATTTTCTTTTTATAGAGTCACAGTGGACCCCCTCGCCCACTCGGCCTCAGAGTCCCTCTCAGGCGCAGACTAGCTTCGACACGCTCACATGTAAATTTCTCTCCAAAAAAAAAAAAAACCAAAAATTATCTACTAAAATTACTAAGAACCTTATGCAATTGATTTCAAATTTGATTCGACAAAAGCTACCAAACTGTTTGTGTTTGTCTTTATGTTTATTAGTTTTGGTGTTTTCCTAACAAAAAGCTCTCCTCCACTTACTAAACTAATCCTTGGAAAAATTTGAACACAAACTACTAACCCGTTTTTTTGCCGTAATTCTTACTAACCAAAACAAAAAAAACTAAAAATGTAATTTTTATTTCATGTAAATGTTTGTTTTCGTACCATGCAAAGTGTGCACCTGAAGTATTAACTCTTACACTCAAATTAAAAGACACCTTGAAACTATGTTTGTACTTTTAATATGTATTTGTATTTTGTGTTCTTTTTTTCGGCTCGTTGCATGTTTATTTAGTTTTTTTTTTCGTACTGGTAGCTTTTACATGGTAGTTTTTGTATGTTTATGGATAATCTCAGGGCAATTAGAAGGGAGTATTTTTATAGCTGGTATTACAGTAGTTTTTCCCATTTTTCTAGGTAATCTGTGAACAGAAACACAGTTCTTGTAATTCCCAAGTGCGATTTCAGTGTCATATTTTTAGCAGATAAATATCATAAAAAATGCTGAGGCTGATAGTGAGGATTAACAAATACTTAGAGGTCTCTCGACTGAAATAATTGTATTCTATATATTAACTTACTTACTGATTGTCTTCTGATAAGATATTTTTGATTTCTGGGAATAAAATCATCCAAATTAAGACCTATATCTGTTTATTCCGTTTAATATATCGTATCCCTGATATTTTTAGTTAATTGTGCCCAAAAAGAGCATAAGCTGAGCTTAAAATTTAAACTATAATCAATGAGAATAAATATTAACTTGAAGGGTTATGTAAACGTACTTTTAGAGATGTTTTTAAACGAAAAATAAATTAAATACGATGTTGGTATATGGTTTCGGTAATATATTAACGTTGGTTTAACGTTAGAGATATTTTTTGATACATTAACGTTATTTTAACGTTAGAGATATCTTTTGATACATCCAAGTTCCATACATAAAATTTCGATATTTTCGATAGAAAGCGATATTGTTAACGATATATTATCGCACAATTTCTCTTGATATACAAAATTTAAGGATGAACTTTACAAAAGCTGAAAATGTATCAAATAAAATAGGAATATCTTTTAAGAAAAGATTGAAATAAATAATAAAAGATTAATTCATGAGATTTATCTAAGCATGTAAAAACTATCCCCACTCTTAATGTTAGACATTGGCTAGTTTATTTTTTTTGTACCCCTTAAAGCTAATTTCGTTACGTTTTTGAATCTTATTAAAATTCTACCGGGTATATCGATAAAACTAACTGTTGAAACTGACCGATTGCAGCACCACCAACGCCCGGCTCATCGGTAAATCCCACCGCTGTCACCAGTCCAAGTGCCCAGAATGTGGCAGCTGGCGGTGCAACTGTGGCCGGTGCCGCAGCCGCTGCCGCTCAGGTGGCCTCCGCTTTGGGGGCCACCACAACCGGCAGCGTGACGGCAGCTATTGCCACCGCCACGCCAGCCGCCCAGCCGGATATGCCCGTCTTCACGTGCCCACGCCGTCCGAATCTGGGACGCGAGGGTCGTCCGATTGTGCTGCGTGCCAATCACTTCCAGGTGACGATGCCCCGCGGCTATGTCCACCATTATGACATCAACATCCAGCCGGACAAGTGTCCGCGGAAGGTGAACCGTGAGATTATCGAGACCATGGTGCATGCCTACAGCAAGATCTTCGGCGTGCTCAAGCCCGTGTTCGATGGCCGCAACAATCTGTACACCCGCGATCCCCTGCCCATTGGCAATGAGCGTCTGGAGCTGGAGGTGACACTGCCCGGCGAGGGCAAGGATCGCATCTTTCGGGTGACGATCAAGTGGCAGGCGCAGGTATCCCTCTTTAATCTGGAGGAGGCTCTCGAAGGTCGCACCCGACAGATACCGTACGATGCCATCTTGGCCCTGGATGTGGTCATGCGCCATTTGCCCAGCATGACATACACGCCGGTGGGCAGGAGCTTCTTCAGCTCCCCCGATGGTTACTACCATCCCCTGGGCGGTGGACGTGAGGTGTGGTTCGGTTTCCATCAGAGCGTGAGGCCCTCGCAGTGGAAGATGATGCTCAACATTGATGGTGAGTTCAGGCGTTACCTTCTCCGAATTAGAGGATTCTATAATCTAAAGCTAATCCTGTCTTTCAGTTTCGGCCACTGCCTTCTACAAGGCTCAGCCCGTCATTGACTTCATGTGCGAGGTGCTGGACATACGCGACATTAACGAGCAGCGTAAACCGCTCACCGATTCGCAGCGTGTCAAGTTCACCAAGGAAATCAAGGGCCTGAAGATCGAGATCACGCACTGCGGCCAGATGCGTCGCAAGTATCGCGTGTGCAATGTGACTCGTCGTCCCGCCCAGATGCAATCGTAAGAATCTACAAATTGTAACCTATTTAGCTTCTGCTTAGCTCACCTTCTTCTCCTGATTCTGTTCAGCTTCCCCCTGCAGCTGGAGAACGGCCAGACCGTGGAGTGTACCGTCGCCAAGTATTTCTTGGACAAATACCGCATGAAGCTGCGCTATCCGCATTTGCCCTGCCTCCAAGTTGGCCAGGAGCACAAGCACACCTACCTACCCCTGGAGGTGTGCAACATTGTGGCCGGCCAGCGGTGCATTAAGAAACTTACCGACATGCAGACCTCCACCATGATCAAGGCCACCGCTCGCTCGGCACCGGATCGCGAGCGTGAGATCAACAACCTGGTCAAGCGGGCGGACTTCAACAATGACTCGTACGTGCAGGAGTTCGGCCTGACCATCTCCAATTCGATGATGGAGGTGCGCGGCCGTGTGTTGCCGCCGCCCAAGCTTCAGTATGGGGGACGTGTGTCCACGGGCATCACTGGCCAACAGTTGTTCCCGCCACAGAACAAGGTGAGCCTGGCCTCGCCCAATCAGGGTGTTTGGGATATGCGCGGCAAGCAGTTCTTCACCGGCGTCGAGATCCGTATTTGGGCCATCGCCTGCTTTGCCCCGCAGCGCACGGTGCGTGAGGATGCGCTGCGCAACTTCACCCAGCAGCTGCAGAAGATCTCAAATGATGCTGGCATGCCCATAATTGGACAGCCCTGCTTCTGCAAGTATGCCACCGGACCGGATCAGGTGGAGCCGATGTTCCGCTACCTGAAGATCACCTTCCCGGGACTGCAGCTCGTTGTGGTTGTGCTGCCCGGCAAGACACCGGTTTATGCCGAAGTGAAGCGCGTGGGCGACACTGTCCTCGGAATGGCCACGCAGTGTGTGCAGGCAAAGAATGTGAACAAGACGTCTCCGCAGACGCTGTCCAATCTGTGTCTCAAGATCAATGTCAAGTTGGGCGGCATCAATTCGATTCTTGTGCCCTCCATCAGGCCCAAGGTCTTCAACGAGCCGGTTATCTTCCTGGGCGCCGATGTAACCCATCCGCCGGCGGGCGATAATAAGAAACCATCGATTGCCGCCGTTGTTGGCTCCATGGACGCACATCCGTCGCGATATGCGGCCACTGTGCGGGTGCAGCAGCATCGCCAGGAGATTATCCAGGAGCTGAGCAGCATGGTGCGCGAGCTGTTGATCATGTTCTACAAGTCGACGGGCGGCTACAAGCCCCACCGCATCATACTGTATCGCGACGGTGTCTCCGAGGGTCAATTTCCGCATGTCCTGCAGCATGAACTGACGGCCATTAGGGAGGCGTGCATCAAGCTGGAGCCAGAGTATCGACCGGGCATTACATTCATTGTGGTACAGAAGCGTCATCATACGCGTCTCTTCTGTGCGGAGAAGAAGGAGCAGAGCGGCAAATCGGGCAATATACCCGCAGGAACCACCGTCGATGTGGGCATCACCCATCCCACCGAATTCGATTTCTATTTGTGCAGCCACCAGGGTATTCAGGGCACCAGCCGTCCCTCGCACTATCACGTCCTCTGGGACGACAATCACTTTGACTCGGACGAGCTGCAGTGCCTGACGTACCAGCTCTGTCACACGTACGTGCGATGCACCCGTTCCGTCAGCATACCGGCGCCAGCCTACTACGCACATCTGGTGGCCTTCCGGGCCAGGTAAGATCATTGCCCAGAGCCTTTACATTCAGTGTTTGATTAATGCGTTATCCCTTGCAGATACCATTTGGTGGAGAAGGAGCATGACTCGGGCGAGGGATCGCATCAGAGCGGCTGCTCTGAGGATCGTACGCCGGGCGCCATGGCCAGGGCCATTACAGTGCACGCGGACACCAAGAAGGTCATGTACTTTGCCTAAAGAGTATAACGAACAGCGACCACCAAGCAACCAAGCAACAACCCCCACACCGAACACCAAAAAAAGCTAAAAAGAATACAAAATCAGTTTCGAAATTCGATTCGAATAAGCTAGCTCCAAACTCCACTCACTAATATCCCCCGTCCCCCGTCCCCTCAGATCACAGCAAGCATAGGATTGTATAAATAAGTTACAAGTTATATATTACATATATATATTTTAGGTTGAGCTATAAAACGAGGATCTTGCATGCAATTAGTTATTTAGTAAGCGGAAAGATAACACACAAAGACACAAAAAGCCAAGCCCCACTCATATGCATCCACACAAAGAGCAGGAAAAGTAGGAAAAACAGCAAAAGGTATATATAGGGAATCGAATGTTATGCACAAGTTTGCGCAACTGACGGCAAAGAAAAACAAACCACGAAACGATAAGTGAAAAATTCTCAAAAGAAAACAAACAAAAAACAACAAAAAAACAGAAGCGTAGCAAACAAATAATAAAAGCAAATAGAAATCAACTAAAAAGGGAACAAAGGCAGACTACGACACAGCAAAACCAACCAATTAATAAAACAAGAAGGGAAAGGGAAGAGAGCGATAAGCAGCGGCCAGCAACAGAGAGGAGAGAACTTTTTCTAATAGGATTATTACGATTAAATTGTACAATATATTTTTACACGGGATACGAAATTTGAAGACATAAACAAGCGCTGAGATGAGATGAGCTGAGCTGAGAGGGAGATGAATGAATGAATGCATACAACCAAAGGTTTTTTAGTATACAACAAAACAAAAAAATGAATAAGTTGCTGATCGACTCGAACAACAAAACACACACAATACACACACACAACATACAAACTCGGATTCTCTGTACTGTGAACGAAGACCACCACCAAAATAATGAACAAGAAACCAGAACCACAAGCAGCGGCATTGAAACCAAGCAACAAAAGCATTGAAACAGATACAACCTTATATGTAGCATGTACACTAAGCGGGAAGCGAAAAAAAATACTTCAATTTCGTAAAGGAAACAAAAACCGAGCAAAGAAACACATTTAATATAGGTTTGTAAGCTGATTCAGCTTATAGATTATATCGATGGTATTGATGAGGTAACGAGAACTGCAATTTCAACAAGGGACAGACATCATTTTGGTCAAAAACATTAGGCTATATACTCTATACTATACAATTAGAACGGATATGCATACATAAATATAAAACCCAACTAAGCGTAAACGTTTTTTTTAAAACACCAGCCCACATAAATAGAAATACTTAAACAATTCGAAAAAGTGCAAATAAAACGAGGTAGAAGTGCAGTTAATTTTTATGTTAGTCTTTAGTCGAGAGCCCCCACACACAGAATCAATTAGACTTCACTTCTCTTCTCCCTACCAAAAAGAATATCCCAACACCCAACCCCTGCAAGGCATATCACTCAATGTCCCTCTAATTTATGTACCCTCCCAACGATATTTAGTTTGTAAATTATACATCTTTTTTTTAAAAACCAAGAAAGAAACGCTAAACGAAATGATATCCGCGAATGGACACGAACACAACAGGCCTGCTTTTCTTCACTCTAAGCTTTGTATTAATTATTAACTTTAGAGCCAAGTGGTGTACGGGTAATATAAACATGTAAGCAAAAAATAACTCTCGCCGCAAATAGAACCAGAGAGAGGGCGTGACGACTTAAGACCGCCGGCATTAACTCGCTGAATTTAAAACGAATATAGTTTTGTGCGAGCTTATGTTGTTTTTTAGCGGCTACTTTATGTTGTTTTTTAGCGGCTACTTTATGTTGTTTTTTCCGGCTACCTTATGTTGCTTTTTGCCTCGACTTTATGTTGTTTGCAAATGCAATAATGTCGCCTTTAAATGACAATACTTAACGCGAGCTAATGGCGTTCAAAAGATATATTACTTAGCGCCAGTTAATGTCTTTAGAAAAGCGACATAAAATCGCTGCCAAAAACGATATAAACTAGCCTGATTTTATGTCGTTTAAAAACTTTATAAAGGTCTCAAAAGAAGCCTGATTTTATGTCGTTTAAAAACTTTATAACGACGGTCTCAAAAGAACGACATATTCCCCAATCGAACCTTATATCGAGCGAGATAATGCCGGCGGACTTATGTCGCTAGGCCAAGCAGCCAGAGAGAGAGAAGGAGAACGACGGCAACTACATTTCAATATTTTACAAAGTAGTCTTTAGTTTTATTTGCCAATCTTAATCAATCAACCCAAGCAACCATAAACAAATATCATGATGTGTGAGAGAAACGTATGCTTAAACAAAAATTGTACTATATCGAGGACACAGTTCAAGTTAACATTATGATGAGTTGTTATATTTATTCGGTGCGACGGTGCACCGGAATTTTATTTATAATTGTGTACACAATCCTTTACAGAATCATTTTAATTTTAGATTTAGTTTTGCAAAGTATGTATGTTTTGCCAATCAATCAATCGTACATTATGTGAGAGAGCATTATAAAATACATAATATTTAAATCGATATACAATATGCTTATTACATCAACAAAACTGCACTTACAAACTAGTTGGTAATATTATCCTCAACAAAAACCAGATTATATAAGAAAGGGAAATGGGAGAGCAGCGGCCCTGGCTAGTTGGGATCTTTTGCCCTTCCGAATTAACTTGATTAAAAGGAAAAGGAGAAGATCCTGGCCAGGCAGCGCCATCTCAACCATCAATTCAATTTTTGTGTGCGTGTGTGCGTCGTCGTATTTGTTGATTTATTAATCTTTCCAATTTGTTTGTTTGTTACTAACCACGTTTCAACACAAGGGATTTAAATCTTAAATTAAACTTATTTCTTAATAAACTCTACTTAAATGCAAGCCCAAATGCAAAATACAAAATACAAAACAAAAAATCTACCAATTTTAGTTAGTAAGCGAGAAGACGAAAAAGAGAAAAACGAATCAATGCAAGTAAATGAGTTCGAGTGTCGAACGGATCAATCCAAACCATGATTATTCAATAAGTTTAAGCTGAAAATGTGTGCCGACAATGAATGCATCTCGTAGTTGTTAAAAATGAGCGAAAATATTCAACAATAATAATTTACTTTACCAACAAAAACAAACAAACACACAATATATACCATACAATATATATATGTTTGTGTGAGAAAAGTCCGAAAGCTTTAACTACTCGCAAGGAAGAAACTTAGACGGAAAGTTGACGGGGGTGAAAAAAATCACTAAAAATCCCCGACTAACAAAATCTTTAAAATGCCAACAACAAGCTAATGCTACCCCCAATCCAGAATATATACTATACTATATATTATATGTATGTAGCTCCTAGATAACTCCGATTATGCCCCCTACTGACACACGCAACAATTTCAATGGTTTCTTCAGTGTCGTGCAGCTAAACGAAGAAGAAGGATGTGAGAGAGGGGAGAGACAAGTGTTGGGGTGACGAGGGGAGACCGCCAGAAAGCCTTATATCCTCTATATCATTTCCAACCTACCATATGTTCTGCTCAGAGTCAAGGCCCAACCAAAAAAAAGAAAGACAAAAAATAATAATAATAATAAAACAAAGCCGGGAACTTACATCTTTTATCTGTCAAAATTCAATTGAGCTTTAAACTAAGGAGATATTTCAATGGAACCGATATATATATTTCAAATGAAAACAAATATCTCCAAGGAAAACAAATATTTCAAAAGAAAATAAAAAACAAAAAAATGGGATATGTATGAGATAGAATTCGGATCGCATTGTTTCTACATATATTACTTATAAATGTGCCGTTTATAGATGTCTACAATTATATACAAGAAATATATATATAGATTAAACATAGAATATATATATATATATATGATATGTAATCAGATTGAAATCGAAGCTAGAACAGCAATTTGCACAACTCTTCCTAAAGGAAATAAAAATACAAATCTAACGATTAAAATTATATATGTATGCCACAATTACCGAGATTTCAAAACAAGTGACAAGGACTAACTCCAAGCAATTATAAACGATATATATTTCATTAGCCTAACTTATGATATGTGTGCGTGTATACTCTATACTCTTCCAATTAGTCCCAGGAGTCCAATTAATTAAATAAAAACAAATTAAAAAAACACCAATATCGCCACAAAAACACACACTCACTGTCTGTCCTCCTTCACTCTTGACGTAGTGTTCCAAATACGAGATCAGAATAAAGAATAAACCCATTAGCTGAAATTCGACTAGTTAAAATCATAACGATTATCATCGACGAGAGATACGAGGAGCGGATAGAGATCATCATCTGGTACCATCCCCTACTTTAGAAATCAACCAAAATGCCGGGTAATTAATCAATAAAATACATAATATTAGTACTAATCTATAAGCTGAGTAAGCAAGATACATCAACATACGGATAAATCTAAAACTAAATCTAAACATAAAGATAAATGAGCAACGTGAGCAACGTAAAATATGGGAAACTTGTAACTTTGGTGATCTTTTTAAATGTTATTAGTAAAACAAAAACAAAAACTAACAAAAAAAACAAAAAATCAAGTTTAAAGACGAATACAAATCAAACCAGTTTTAAATGTGACTTAAAATACGACGTAATCGACACCTTTTTCCACACAACAAAAACATATTACGACGATATGTGCAAGCAGAGAGAGACACAACCACAATCAGAGTTTGGATCTTTTCGATAGAATTCTGTCAAGCTGTCTTAACAATTAGTTCTAAGCGCTTCAATACAAATACCATTTAAAACAAAACAAAATGAACCCAACAAATAACAAACTCAATTAAGTTAATGCGAGAACACAATTATATTTAACAAAATGTATATGTTTTATACAAATTACAATTATTTTTTATCAAGTTTTTGCGGCTTTTATTAAATCTGATTTGAGTTCTCCCAAACATTGGCAAAACGCTGAACACGAAAACCGAGCCCCTAAACAAAATAGAAAAAAACCAAAAGCAACAAAAAAAAAACCAATTTCAGTTTGCGTTTAAAAATAAGTGAACAGCATATACAATTCATTTTTGTTCAATAAAATTATATATATTTAACTATAAACATCTGACACCTGCCTTTTGACATGCCGAAAATGTTGGCCACCTTGAGGAGAATCAACGCTCGCCTTGGCTATGCACTGCCGCAGACACATCCTTTGGTCAGTCGGG
Organism: Drosophila parvula; assembly: GCA_018904695.1. Lineage (NCBI taxonomy): Eukaryota > Metazoa > Arthropoda > Insecta > Diptera > Drosophilidae > Drosophila > Drosophila parvula. The sequence goes on from JAEIIG010034723.1 coordinate 23,901, forward strand.
CCAAAAGCACCAAGGAGGCAAAGAGTGCTCTTATCATCCTGGCACCGGGAGCTGAGGAAATGGAGTTTACCATATCAGCCGATGTCCTGCGGCGCGCCAAAGTGAGTAGGAGTATTTGGACTGTGATAAAACGATGGTAAAGTGGTGATATTATCACCATTCCATCTGAAAGGGATCCAGAATAAAATAAGGGCGTATATATGGTAATATTAATTAAATGGAAAAGTACTATCTGATCATATTTGATGCCCAACTGAGATTCTGCATAAATAGAGGCTTTACGGGTGCAATTTAAAGGTAATGAGGTTTCTAGCAACATTTAAACAAGTTTAATGCTTTAATTCTTGAAGAAACAATCCAATAATCTTCGTTAAAAATAACATGAACCATTTAATAAAAGAGCGTAACCAAGAATAGCTTAACTGCGAATACTCAACATAAGATTTACACTTATAGGAAGGTACTTGTCAATTTACAACTCATTTTGGTTCTCAAATCAATCATTAATTTATAAAAATATGGTCAGTGAAGGGTAAAGCAAGACAAAAACTAATTATATTAAGATAAGCAATAAATCTCTATTATATTTGGGTTGGATTGCTTGGTTTTATCAGCAAGGGCCAACGTAAGAAAGAAAAAAGTACAAAGTTGTTTGTGTATAGCGCCTTACCTATGTGACAAGCTCCAACAAATCCTTATGAATCCTTATGCCGTGCGCTTTCACAAATACAAATGTGACTCGTGGGCATACGCGTGAGCACCTCTGCTAGCATCTTTCCTAACTAGCTGGCCTTCCTTTTGTTCAGATCGATGTCACCGTGGCTGGTTTAAGTGACTGTGAGCCGGTCAAGTGCTCTCGCGGCGTGGTCATAGTGCCGGACACTTCCCTGGAGCAGGCGGTGGCCCAGGGAAGCTACGATGTGGTGGTCCTGCCCGGTGGGTTGGCTGGGAACAAGGCGTTGATGAACTCCAAGGCCGTTGGTGATGTGTTGCGAAGTCAGGAGTCAAAAGGTGGATTGATTGCAGCCATCTGTGCTGCTCCCACGACGCTGGGCAAGCATGGCATTGCACTGGGAAAATCCCTCACATCTCATCCGGACATGAAGCCCCAGCTAGAGGATAAGTACTGGTAGGTTTCTCTGTGACCAAAAAAAATAATTTAATCGTTTATGGTTACACTTTTCATTGGTAAAGCTATGTTGATGATGAGATTGTGGTTCACGATGGAAATATCATCACTAGCCGGGGTCCTGGCACGACCTTTGACTTTGCATTGAAGATAACAGAGCAGCTGGCCGGAATCAAAATAGCTCAAAAGGTGGCCAAGGAAATGCTTTTCACGTTAAAATCCTAATTCAAATTTCAATACATTAACTTTAAAATTACTTATTGCGTTCAAAATATTTTATTACTGTGGATAATAAAAACATACACATATGTATTTTTTGAGAAAATGTAACAAATTCAAGAACCAGATCCCAAAATTTGTAAAAGTACATTTTGAAAATATGCAAAGCGCGCCAATTTAAATCCGCATGACTGTAGCTGAACTCTTCTACCGCAAGCTTCGTCAAGCCTTCTTCGTTTCACATTTGTTCCACGTTGTTCCATTTCCAACACTATTCCAAATACCAGCTGTTTGGTACGGAGTACGAGGGTAATTCTGCTCTCTTCTCTCTTTTGAGTAGAGGCGACTCTCATCCTAGCGGACTGTTAGGTCCAATAGTTTTCCAATGTACTGTTAAACCAATGTTAAAACTTGATTACTTTAGCCAATGAGCTCCATAGGGGGCGCTACTGTAGCCACGATCGTTAGTAGGTGGCGCTGCACTGGGTTCCTGGTGTTCATAAACTCTTCCTGATTAATATTAAGAATTAAATTAATGTAATAATTCATGAAAAATGATTTATTGATTTATTTTTTACCCTGCGATCCGATGGATTCCGCTTAACAGCGTAGAGGATTTTGGTTAACAGTCTGCTAGGATGAGAGTCGACGCCGGTAACCAGAGAGAAAAGAGCGCAACATTTCCCTCTCTCGGCTCTCGAGAGAGACATTCGGCAGCCTTTTGCGAGGGCTATAAATACGAGTGCAAGCGCGCATTCGAATTCGAAAAAAAAGCGGTAAGCAACAAAAATTTGCTTAAAAATTAAATTTTTTAAACAATTTGTTTGCGCTCCCGAGCACGTGAAGTTTGTTGTCGTTGCACTCTTGCAGTACGCGTCTGTGTGTTTGTGTGTAGACGGGTCATTAAATCCGCCGCTGTTCTTTTGGGTAAATTGCACAAGTGTATAAGTTTTTCAAGAAGTGCAACCTGCGAAAGCAGCAACAAAGGCAACACAGCAACAACAGTTACGGCAACCGTGCACACGAAATAAATTGCCATAAATTATACAGCTATAAGCTTTTGCGTGATGAAAGAAAAACAGTGCAATGGCGAATGAAAAGCGCCCAAAAGGAAATAGTGGAAAATGTTGTGTATACATATAACAGTGATTTGTGAAAATTAACATAGAGCAGGAGCGAAAATTCATGAAAAAAAAACAAGGAAAATAGTGGAAGCAGCCACAACAAAAAAGAGTAGTTCGAGAAAAAGAAGTGGGAAAAAAAGTAAAATGCTTGGTGCACTACACACATACAAATACTGAGCCACCCTCTTCGCGTCCTTTTACCCATCAGGTTTATCATTCGTAAATTGCCATCTCTCTCTTACAACTGCTTTGCCGCTCTCCTGAGATCTGTTTCAGCAGAAACCTGACATGCGCTCTCTCACCCGCTCTCTCGCAAACACTGCACTTCTTGTGCCCTTTTCCTTTTCCGAGCGCTCCTTTCCATGAGTCATGAATCAGGGGCGCGCGGGGTCCCAACGGTGTAAAATAAGACGAATTTGTGCAAAAAGAAATAAATGCGGGGACAGTGCAAACAGTGAAAAACAATAGCGACAATTTAGCGAACTTAAGCAAAATTCAAAGGCAAAGTGCAATGTGCTAAATGCCAGAGTAAACGGCATTACTTGTTTGTTCCTTTGGCCCGCGTTTCATATTCGTTTCGTTTTCGGTTTCCTCCTTTTTTCCGCCCTTCCTCGTTCGTCGATAGCGTGTGTGAGTGGAATTTTTAACTAAACAGCCGCTACCTTTTGTTGCTGCGGGGGCGGGTAAACAAATTAAATAATTTGTTTATAAAACTGTGTCAGAGCAAGAGTCATTCATATGTGCCGTTCAACCCGCTCCCCTTTGTGACGTTTGTGCGTTTTTTTTTTGACAGTCGAGCTTCCTTAATGAGAACAATGCCGTTATCTGTTATGGATGTGTTAGTTCTATTTTTATGCTCTTATCTTCTGACCGAATTCGATAATACACTTGGATTTAAAGGGATAAAATTTATGAATTGGAAATGCATAACATATTTATAAAATATAAATATTAGGAATTAGTTTAACAAGTTATGAGTAAAAAAAAGATAAATTTATCTTAGCGTAGCTTCCCTGTGAACTAGCTTAGTTGCTGGCCGGCTAATCAAAGTCAAGTCAGCGCTATAAATTCCCATTCTTCGTTCTTTTCTCTCTGTTCTCCTATCTGGTCCACTCCATCTACTCGTATCTGCTAACACATTCGCCCTTGTGGTTTTATCAAAGACTTGTTCTAATTAGCAAATGCTTCAGTTTTCTTGTTGTCATTGTTCCCACTGTCGCATATTTCTCATTACTGGACAAAAAAAAAAATCGATAGCGAAAGAGGTGCCGGAGAAAGAGACGGATGAGGGGGGTGGTCATCGTTTTTTGAGTGGTGGGTGGTGACACATCCATAAAGTCCATGTGCCGTTCCTTGTTCCTCAGTCTCTTTCATCATTCATTCAATCGCGGCCTGGCTACACACGTCAACCAATAAAAACGTGTGCGTGAGCGCCTGACACTGACACTGACCACAGGTAAAGAAAAAAGAGAGCGCCGCCACTCTCCCACTACTCACCTTTTGGCTCTCTCGCTGTCGCTCTGTTTCTCTCCTTTGCCTTCCTTTTGCCGGTCTTTTCTGTTTACAATTTTATTTGTTTTGGTGAGCCGAGCCGAGCAACCCCCGAAAAAAGGAAAAACCATTTGGCGGCAGGCCCAATTTCCATTTTTCCCAATTATACCATTTCCCACACACATTATTCGTAGGCCTTAAAAAAATATAATTGGAATACATTAGACGAGTTTTCTGGCTAAAAAGTGTATCTGCTTTTATTTATTTTAAGCATTTAATTAGTCAAATGGAAATAAAAGGCATTAAAACATTTCTTATGTTTTTTTTTTTAGAGTTTCCTTAAAAATAGAAGTTTACAATTATGTTGAAATACGGCTACCGCTGTTTTAAATGTGCCAGTAATAATAAAGTTATTGTTTAAAGCTAATCTTCTTGTCCCTGACCTTTCCCAAGTCGCTGTTCTTAGAACTCAAACAGTGACCTATATTTTTTAAAGCTTTGATTATTTTGTTCCCAAGAATCTTTAAATAATAAAGGCACTATATTCTTTTATGTTAAAATCTTTAGAAAATATATATTTCAAGGAACTATTACATAATTATTCTAGTAAATAAATTTTTTTTATGCCATTTAGTGTAATATCAAAATATTTATTTGCATTAAAATAATAAGCTTATAAGCTTATTTAGGAAAATTTAAACAAATATTCGTGGGAATCAAACAATTCTTGCAAACTAAGATTTGTACTAATTTGCGCATATTTTAGCCGCTTCCCCCTATGTAATCAATGGTCGGAATAAAAATATACTTATTCCTCACGCTAGCAAACCTCTGACTATTTTATTACATTTTATTTTTTCAAATGAAGTAAGACCTAAATGAAACTTGAAACCCATGGGAAAGCTACAACTTTCTGTTCAAAATTTAAATAGCTTTAGCTTATTTACATTACTCTAAAAAGCTAAGGAGATAGTCATGTCCTTTCATTTTATGAACTCACAAAGAGAGGTCACCTTTTTTTTTAAATGGATCCCAGAGGATGAGGACGCACCCTTTCAGTTCCTGCTCCCTGAATACAACATAATCAGACTGTTTTTTCTCATATATGCACATCTATCTAACGCTCGCCTGAAATACGTTAAAGGGGTTGTTGCCTTTGTGGCTGTTGTTATTATCGCTGTTGTTGCCGCTGTCTTAGTTGTTGTTGAAGTACTTTTTTTGTAGCTGTTACTAGTTGTCTAGTGGTGTTTGTCAGCCTGGAAAATGCACTCAAGCGTTTGGGCCCCGGAGCTCCTCTTCAGTTTTGTGTTTCCATTCCTCCCCGATGGCTGCGTTGTTTTTTTTTTATTACTTACTACACTGGGCCGTCTGACAAGTTTCAGGTTTTTGTAGTGTTTCTCCCGATTGGCAGCGACATGCACTTGGCATCGGCAGTTGGAAAACTCCATCGAGGTCGCGACTGCACTGCAAAGTGGCCATCGGCCGTGGAAATCTAGATGTCTCGAAGTTCTGCTCTTTTTAGTTTCTGCCACAAAAACAGAGGCGTCTCCGCTACTATTACAGTTGAATTTGGTTAGCATCAGATTGGGTCTAATTGAAGGAAAAGTTGGTAGTGGCCTGTGTGTTGTGATCTCATTTATTTATACTTCGAACGCATAGAACAATTTGATTATTTACTTGGGAATTTGGTCTATAAGTACAGAAGTATGTATCCATGAGATACTTTTAAGATATAAAAAGAGAGAGAGAGAGTGAGCACCACATAATTCTAGTTCACAGATACTTTTAGCTGTACAAGTTTATGGCCAGCAAAGCGTTTGCTAGAATACTTCTTCAAGAAAACCCATTAAGATGTAGAACTATAATATTTATAGCTTGTAGTTTACCATTAGAGTTTGTTTTTGGGTGAATAATACAATAGAATTTATATATATATTTCCCAAGATGGTAGCCGTACTTTCTTTAATACATTTTCCTTAAAATTAAGCCAAAACTACATATATACATATTATTATAGGAATGTTACGTTCTTTGGCGGCCAAAGACGCCACACAAATTAAACTATAAAATTGAGATCAAGAATGGAATGTTAACTTCGTTTCCTTTCTCAATAATTGTTAATTTCATCTTTTTTTTAATGTGCCAAAGTGTGTACAAAGATGTGTCTGTCTATTTAGTAGGCCCAAGAAAGGTTAAAGACCGGGTTGTGTGTCAAATTGGTTTGGTTGCGCGCTCCATTAGCTAATGTTTTTCACACGCTGTCGGGGTGGGAGGGGAGTGTAGTTCCATCCAGATGCCTTCTTGCATCCCCGGGACCCTTGTCGGCGGCCATATCTGGTGTGTGGCATCTGTGATAAGCGAAACACAATGCAATCAACCGCTTGATTTCCACACGAAAGATCGGCGGAGGAAGTCAGAGCTGCTCAGAGCTCGGAGAACAGAACAGAAAACTCCGGACTCCTCTCCTCCGATCTTTGCCCTTTTGAGTTTGAGTTGTGCGCCGCTCGTCAGGCGACGCCCACAAAGAATTTCGGTGCCTAATTAGCCGGAGATCGTCTGGCCATTTATCAATTAGCACACACAACTAACTAATGGAGCCAGCTGCTGCTGCTGGGCAGTTCTACGAACCTTGAGAGAGCTATCGCGCCCCTCGAATCGATTTAATTTGAAACATGTCGAATATCAAATCAATTGAACCCGTTTAGTAATTTGTCATGCAAATTTTCGCTCGTTGACTGATATATCGGGTAGCTGGGCCATGACATAATCCCAGTTAACAAAACCAATAACAAAAAAGTCATGATCTAATGGAGCAATCAATGCAATTTCAAATATGATTTCATTGGGGAGCCCGGGGCCTAGTTTCACATTTTATAAATCCCCGGCAAACTGCCATTGTTGATAATTAGACAATTTTTTCAACTCGATCGTTTGTGTTCCCATGGAGCAAGTTCCCCCGAACCCGATCCCGATCCCTTTTCCACTGGGTTTTCTATTTCCAAGCGATGACGTTGTCAAACTTGTTTTATTCTCTGGACACATTATTCTCTCTCTCTCTCGTTTTTTTTTTATCAACGTTTATTGTTTTGTGACTTTTGCGGTTGCCGTTTATTGCCTTTTTCAACTGTCGCTTAATTGACTTGGTTGTGTCTCGCATAATTCTCCTCCACCTCCTGCTCCTCATCCAGTGGGTGAACCCCATTCAACGAGCCCTGTGAGAACTGGGGACACCTACACAAAAAAATAACCATAGAGAATTCCGCATTGTTATAGCCTTATCTCAAGGGCCTTTTCTTTCCCATATCGCCCCACTTCGAATGGGACTTTGAGTGGCATTGGATCATAAAGCTGAGTAGTTGTTGTTATTGTTCTGTTATGAAGATAAAAGTGATCGCTTTGAAATTATGTATTTGCGTACAGGGGGTACAGGGGTCTAATTGGCAAATATCGATCAAATTGTGTACTGTCTGTATATATTTACTTAAAGTTTTGGCCACTTTAGGATTTCCGTTGCTGGGAATCTCCCTTTACGGTTTCGCTTTGGAGTTATTTATCTTAGGGCTTAGGGTCTAATTGACTATTAACTGTTAGTCTTGATATTTTTCGCATTTCGGTAGGGTTTTTGCCACTTTTGGTGGGCAGTTTCTAATAGCTGCTCCACAAAATGGTTTTACAATGATCTTTGTATGTAAATGTAGTTTTATGATCGCCTAAAACTTCTTTAGTTAAAACATTTCAATTCTATGCCAAGTTTTTGCCATATTTCGATGTGCTAAAATGTAATCCCTATATGGTTTTTAATATAATTTGCTAAAATGTATTCCCTATATGGTTCTTAATGGAAAGAATTGGAATTTAAGGCATTAAAAAAGTTTCGATATATCAGAAATGTGTTTAAAGGCTTCTACTTTGCTGAAGACTTCTGTGGTTTCAATGAAATTTCTGCTGCTTGGCAAAATCTTGAAACATTCCGAGGTGACTTTGCTGAAAGATTAAATTCTTTTAGGGGGAATTTCGCTTGGCAGTTCTAAGTAGCACAAGAAGTCTGTCAGTCTAGACTCTGAAGTCTAGACGCATTCCGCCTGCATTCAAATCCCTTAGCCTGCAGCTAAATCGTTTATTGCCACAAGCCCTTGGCCTTCAACTCTTGTGTGTTGATGTGTTTTTTTTGTGTTTTGTTGTGTATTTTTGCATTTGTTTTATTTTTGCTGTCACCACAGCTGCTGGTGCTCTTGCTGTGTAGGAACTTTGCTTAGTTTGGGGGCAGTGCGAGCCACTATCGGTCGGCTGTCGTCCGTTGTCTCTCTCTTCGATGTCGATTTCGTTTTCATTCGCTATTTTCGTTCAATTTGCGCAGCTAATTTGCAAGTTTAATTCCGAGTGGCTTTGTTCAAATTAAGACTAAATGTGGAACTGCCGCGTCTTACACGCCGGAAGGGAGGAATCGTAAATCAGCTTGAAAATAAAAATAAAATGTAGAAGGTCTCCCCCCACGATTAGATCAGCGTCAGGTTTCAGATTGGATTCGGGCTCTCGGGTTCAGGTTCCGTTGTTCAGGTAAACAGATACAGATACATAGATGAATGGGATTAATGGGATTAAAATACTGATTCCATTAATAGCACTTAAAAGTAATACAAATTTTAAGTTAAATTTTTAAATTCATATATTTATATAGGAGGAAATACAAATAATTATCAGTAATAAATAATGATAGTAATGTTAAAGTTACAGAAGACAGTATATATATTGTTTTGTTTTCGTTGTAATAATTTACATTTTTTGATACATTTTTAAATATTTTAAACACACAATTTAATCAAGGCAATATACCTCTTTTTAAAGGCATTAATATTTAACAAATATTAAATATTCGAGATAGCTATATAAAATAAATAGTTTAAAACAGTGGTGCCCACACGCATATCTAGATGTTAGACTTGTATTTGTGTGAGTAAGACCTATGTAGCTGTGTTGAGGATCTTTGCTGATACAAATACAAACGCTCTTTCTATCGGTGTGAGCAGAGCCCGGGCAGTGAAATTTGCTAAATTGCAAGTGGTGCCCGTGGCCAAAGCAGTTTAAAAAAAATGCATATCTCAAAATTAATTGTTTTAGAAAGGAATATAGAGAATAAATTAGAGTTTAAATAAATAAAATAGAGTTTAGAGAACCCTACCAAAGGTCTTACAATTTAAAGTTCTTAATAAATACAGAACTTTTAGAAAACGATCGTATACCACTGCATAGAATTTACTACTCATTTACCGTTCGAATTTGTTCCCATAATATCCGGTGCCACAAGTAATCAAATATTTCATAGAAGAAACACCAAGAGTATCACCGTTTCGTAAGCGCTGTGAGGACTTATCAAGGCATATGGGCGCAATCAAAAACATTGCCCCGCTTATCTGCTGATAAGCGAACCGACTCACGCACATACTACAGGAAAGGTAACAAAAACGCCAGAAAAAACAACCGTTTTTTTCTTTCGTATCGTTTGATAACTCTTTTATTTTGTACATTCAAAGGCCGTCAGCGGTCTGTCAACCTGTTTGCCGCGTTCTGTGAGTGAGTGGTGCAGTTTGGCAGCCACTGGTTAATAATCTGATCACGGCCCGCGTACCCCATTTCGTTTAAGAATCAAAATTTAGTCGCTTTGCTGGCATTTATGGAACGATTTACTTTACTTCACGCTCCATACACTTGTACAGTTAGCGTTTGTTTATGCGCGGCGGCAGAAGCAGCGGCAGCAGCGCCAGCTGATAAAAGCTTCGAGTCGCTCGATCCCACGCGGCACACTCGAGCGGTGCCAATATACCCAATAATAATTCAATTTAGCAGCGATAATTGGCCATCGTGCCGAAGCGGAAAGCTAAAACGATCGTGCTCCCCTCTCACGGTAACAGAGGCGGGTAAATAAATAGCAGTGCGAATATGGGAATTAGGTTTTCGTATTAGGAATTAATTTTTGGCGTTAGTTTACTCGATATTTTCTTTGAGAAAGAGTTATTTTTATTGAAGTGAAACTTTTCATTTCCAGAGTGTATTTTCTTATTTATTAATGTACCTGTGTGTTTATGCACTACGGTCAGTACACTCAAGTGGCCCTTGCGGCACCAAGCACGTGCTTGTTATGGTTAGGTGTTAGTAGGATTGATACGAGAAAGTATATGTAAGTAAATAATCCAAGGAAATGAACTACTCGCGTGCTGTCTGATTGTTTACTTGCATTCGTAATAAGTTGCTTACGATTAATGAGATTACGTTTGAGATTATTGTGTAAATATACGAGTATACATTCATACATATGTACATATATGCAATGTGTTTATTGTTTGGTTTCTTTTTTTTATAATCATTTAATTAAACGAATCTCTTAAAAGCACAATTCTTTCTGTAGTGTAGCAGTTTAAAAGGTTATTTTACGTATATATTTTTAGAGGACATTGACTGATATGTTTTAATAGAAAATATAGGGACACATTAAAAATAAAATAAAATCAAAAATACCATTAAATTAGCAGGTAATTCTTAATAATAAATAAATGCTATACATTTGTATATTATATTATGAAAGACAGCAAAAGTTAAAGAAGGTTGTAGGCCAAAACGATTTCTTTCTTAGATGTTGCGTTAAAAAAATAACTTGACGTAATGGATTGATTATTGTTTACGTAAAACTTTTTATTACAAAAGATAAGGTCAATAGTTATTACCTAAAAAATAATAAAGATATTTACAATATATTTTTAACCTATTTTAAAGAAATCATTAAAAGAATTTAGGGAATTTATTTAAGGTATATTCTTTAATTCATTTTATATAAATTTATTAGCAGAATTTTTATGGTATTTTATTCTTTTTGTACATTTTAGTGCTATAATTTTGAACTCGTCTGTAATTGGCAATACAGAAAGAGCTTGGCAGAAACGCTTAAGAAGAATCAAGTCACAATAACGGATCAAACAAAAGCAATAACAATTCTAGCTCTTCTTTCTCGTTTCTTTTATGGCTTTTGGCCAGCTGCATCGCCCACTCTGTGCCCCCCCTATCTCCATCCCTCTCTCTCTCTCTCTTTCTATCTCTAGCAAAAGCTGTTTCTTGTTTCTTCCTCTTTATTTCCGGTGTGAAAACTTTGCGCATGCGTATTCTCTTCTAACAGGAAAAAACCGGTCGCTCTCTCTCTCTCTCTCGCTATCTCCACACCTCTCTTTGCGGTTTTTGTTGACATTTTGCTGCACTTCCCACACAGGCAAATGAACTACACACAAGCAAGCTGTTGTTTTTTGTCTTTGCGGTTGTTAGTTTCCGTTGTCTTTTCATTATTTGTTGTTTGTGTTGCTTTTCGATTTCGAATAAGAAAGAAACAAAACTCAGCCGAGACACAGTAACTGTCAAACTGCGTCCAATTATCAGCAATTGTGTGTTTCCATTTTATTTCTTGGCGCACAATGTTTTCCGCTTAATTTGCCAATGACCTACTGGCGCGAAATAAGAACGTAGCGATAAGACTATATGGAAATGCCTCCCCAACGTCTTCCTCCGCCCCCTTTTTTGTGCGTTTATTTAACCCACAAAATATGCAAATAGGTAAAGGTGCTGAGACGGTCTTCGAACTCGAAATTGCTTTACGGGCAGCCCGAAAGTAGGCAACGAGGAGGAAAAGCGCGTAATTTGAACGAAAATGATTTTAAAAAGTGCAGCTTAAAGAAATTCAATTATTAATTATATTAAAAGAAAAAACAAACAAAACAAAATAAACAAAAAGTTTAAATAATTTAATCATATTTATATATGTTGTGCAGTGTTAAAAGCGATTAAAATCAAGGAACTATGAGGCTGCTTCTACTTTTAAATAGAAAAAAAAAACCTAAAAATGATATAGCAAAGTTCCTGTGAAGTTTTAAAATATATATCAAAGACTAAATCGTGTGCCAAAGTACAATAACAATTGAAAGAAAACCTAAAGAATACAAACTAAAACTTTAAAAATAAATAAAACTATAAAAATAAATAAAACTAAAAAAATAAAATACCCACATATAAAGTGATACAATTTTTTGTTTTATTCTTCCTTCTTGCAGTTAAAGAAGTATTAAAATTTAGCAAATATGTTGCTAGCCCAATTCTAGTTAGCTAAGAAGTTTAGGATTAAGTTCGTGGAGAGTGCAATCTAAAGGCGTGTAACCAATACCGCCACCCGAAGCCGCTGTAAAAAATCCTAGGAGCATCCTCCGTCCTTCGTTGCCTCCGCAGCTCGCCACAAAAACAGCAAACACGGCGTCCCCTCGCAGTTACGTCCGCTCACGCTCCACCCCGCAGTCGCCCCATTCCCCGCAGGCGGCACTCCTCGGCGGCGGCAGATCCCATCACGGTCAACACGGTGGTCAACACCACCATCATCATCATCATCATTCCCCGTCGCCATCACCATCGCCATCGTCGCCCTCGCCTTCGTGCCCCACGCTGCAGCTGCAGCCGCGCCTGCACCATTCGGAGCAGCAGCTGTGCCAGCGTCGCCGCATCTATGCGTCCACGGGGAGTGCCGCCAACATCATGATGGATCGCGAATCCCTTAGCGAATGGGCTAAGGACAAGCCGCTCAGCATCCTGCAATTGGATCCGGCGGATCGTGCGGTTCTCCGCATAGCAGGTGAGTGCTCCAATTAATTTAAAAAATACCTTTGTCGTAGATATTCTGCTTAAAAAAAGAACTACAGTGGTAGCTTGGTTATTAGGGAAATTGGATTATATATTTTGGAGTTTTTCCAGGAATTTATTTGAGTTTATGAGTTTGAAATCCATTAATAAAGTGTTTAAACGTAACCGGGGGAATTTCTTAAGGTATTACCTCTATTATTCTTTTATTTCTAGCATGTTTTTGTGCTTAATTTAAATTGATTTTTAATTCCCATCTATTTCTGTTAATTCTCTTTTTTTAAGACTAGAAAATGGCTAATATAAACTTAGCCCAAGTACGTCTAACGTTGTACTTCCTTCCGCTACTAAAACTTCTAGAAAACCCTAGACTTCTTCTATTAAATTATTAATTTTATTGCTGACAAGTCCTTCAGAACTTTTGTGTATCTTAACAAAGAACTCCTAGTTAAAGTACAATTATAAATTGGCCAACAATTTCCCCTCTAGCCAAGCCACCACTGTAGTAGGGCAATTGAGGTAATCCCACCGTCTGATAGCTCCATTCAAATGGCAATATGTTGAGCAAATATTTGGCCAACCCACTCGCAGTGGCACTCCCCTCCGAGAAGCGCCTCCATCAATCCACCCAGTAAAGAGCACCGCTCGGCGGTTCATTGCACTTGGGTGGGGGGAGGCTTACACAGCAGTGTCCGCAAAACTGGGTGCTCGCATTTCCTTTCCACACGCTGCTTGCTGTTTGTTGCGGCATTATTATGCGCTAATTCCGCACTAACGGTTGCAGCCTCCGCCCATGAACCCCGTATATTTTTCTCCCCCAGAAACCTCTCTGTGTAGCCCATTTATATACGATATATATATATCCCGTCTCTGTGCCAGCTCTGCCGTTTTGTCTGTCAGTCACTTGTGTGCGATTCTATTTCTGTTCCGCCAACGGAGTTTTTGTCGGCCCACAGAACTATGTGCATATTGCGACGTACAACTGCAAAAATCGAAATTTATGTCGCCGTCGCAGTCCCGAGGGCATTGTTAGTCCCTCACAATATAAAAAAAAAAAAACAGGCTAAAACACACACAAAAATGGAGGCAGACTGAAGTCTATTGAATACTTGTCGCATTGTGCCCAGAGAGAATGTCTATTATAAAGTTACTACGGCGAGGAGTTCACGGGATGTGGCCAACAACGAAAGGAATGAGAGACTGTCAGATCAAAGACTTTACAAATAAATTACATTTTGGATCAATAGCAGGAGTAGCACATGTATTTTCTGGATCATTGCATAGATTGGGGAGAAGCACTTAAGTTGCATCAATTTTAAGTTCAATTGCATTTTTGGATAAACCAGACTAGTAAGACTTAGTCCTACTTACTTTAGTAGCTTTTCAAATGGTATTCTATTAGGTTTTTAATAATAAAAAAAAAATAAAGGTCGAACTGATACAAAAATAGGCTTTGGGAGTTTATTTTGTATCAGAAAACACGCTCCTTTAGACGTACAAAAACAAAATAGATGTATCGCCGAGGAAAATTAGCTTAGAAAAGCAAAATTTACAGATTTGCAGATGATTTTCCGTGTTGCTCGAGTAAGCAAACTTTGCGCGTTTTTTATAATAAAGAGAGCATCTTTAAACGTACAAAAACAGAATCTATGTATCGTCGAGCCAAGTAGTGCTCCCCAAGACTTACAAAAGCATAACTTACACACATTTGCTTTATTTCACTCTAATATCATATTTTGATCATGATTTTAAGGATGCTCTTGGCTAGGAGCTTGATAAGTTCACTGCCCATCTCTGATTTAAACCATGTGGCTTAAAGTTTACAGTTGTTAACAGTTAACAAACCATAAGAATTCCAGAACCGGAAAACCCCTTGATCTCGTTTTTTAAGTACAACACTTTTAGAATGACAATGCACACATGCGTCAGCGATCTCCTCCTCCCATTCAGTTGTAATTACTTTCAATTGAAATTGATTCAATAAGAGAGAAACGCCCAAGATCGTCAATGAAACTGAAAACAAAACTCGTTTTACCTTAACGAGCCGAATAAATATGTGTTTATATATATGTACTACTCGTTGGAATATTTATAAATTGAGATTGATGTCTGGGATTAAGTAAAGGCCCCCAACTGAGGCAGTGAGAGAGACACCTCCACAAGTCGCGGAGTCCAAGTCCATGTTCCCATTCCTCAGTCAAATCCGTGCCCAAATCCGACTCGCAAGTTGATTTCACATGCGAAATGAAAAGTTTACTTGGTTTTTCGCTTTTTTTTTTGAATCCCCACTCTTTTTGTGGCTCCCCCATTTGCTGAGTTTTAATTAGCCCTGAGCCAGTTAGCCCACACACAATTTGGCCAAACTGCATGTAACGGAAAAACTTGCCCCCAACAACAACAATAGTTGTGCGCCAACTCTGCAACAATACAAATTGTTAGAAAATAGAGGGGAAAAAAACTGTGAGCTCGCAACTAGCTAATGAGCAAGCAAAGACGACGCCCCCGCAGATCGATTAGATGAACCGTAATGGTTGCCATTGAATCCAAACGTGAAAGAAGTGTTAATGCCTCGATTAAATAATATTTGCTTACGGTTTCCTTTATTTACAATTGTTTTGTGGATATTTTTAAATCCATTCTCTCGCTGTTCGATTTTCTCACTCGGTTACGCCTGCGCAAACTGAACCAATTTTGGCCTTTGAATTCGAATCGATCGATTCGGTGATTTTTGGGTGTTTGTTTCGTGTGGGCGTGTGTGGCTGGCCCCTTTTTGTTTTGGCCAAGTTATAATACTCTCTCATCGAGCCATTTTCGATTTCGATTTTGGATTATTTTGACAGCATTCGACAGCATTTATTTTTAGACGTGTGTTATCATCCATCGCACGGCCTGTCCCATTACCATTAATCGACGGCGTCTTCAAGTGCTCGGGCGTTATCGTTATCGAAGTTTTCCGTAACCTGTCAAGGCTTGGCCAAAAAAAAAAAAAAAAAAATAGCTGTATGTGCGGGCAGGCGCCAAGCCCCAGTTAGTTTCCAATCCCTCGATCTGCATCGCATAGATTTCATTAATAAATCTAGCGAGTGTGTGTGTCGTAAGTTCTGTTTCGGTTTCTGTTTCTGTGACTGAGCTAAGATCGTTTAGATATTCAAGGCACACTTGCTCACACATTCACGTACACACGATCGGTTTTAATGGGCGATGTAGCCCGGCAACAGTTGACACCGGAAGTACAGTTGCCACAAGGAAGTCGCGGGCGACAGAGTTGTATTTGAATTCATTTTTAAAGTAATTGGGTTGGGTAAAAGACTTCTTTAAAAGGTTAATTAAATTAGATACATATTATTAAACATTTCTTTGAACATTAAACACAGCTTTTAATAAAAATAAATAAAATAGAATATACAATAATACCCCCATTTAATATTTTCTTTTTCCTCACCATAACCCAATAAGAAGTTGCCCTTTTCGAGTTTGTAATTTTATCGCTTGCATTCGCTTGCTTTTATTTTTGGCATTGTGCGTTGTATCTGGAAGATACAGATACGCCTACAGACATAACATGATGTTGTTAATTGAAAACTGATAACTGTTTCTCTGTTCTAGCTTGCTGTTTGCTTCTGCTTCTGTTTCCTTTGCAGCTATTCGTATTTCTATCTGTATTTCGGCGATAGATTCTCCTTTGGCTCTTTTTCGTTTTTTTAATTGTCGTTATGTGTATTCGTATCATTATGTCGCATATCTGCAGCTGTGTATCCGTATCTGTATCTGAGTGGGGTGTGTGTGTGTGTGTGCGTGTGTAGATATCTCTAATTAGTTTTCAATTCAATTTGCATTTCTCGTTCGCTGTTAGCTTGTTTTCCCCTCGTCTCGCTATCTTTATGTCTCTATTTTGAATCCCCTCCCTTTTGCGACTGCTTTCGATAATTATTCGTCTTAAGTTATGACACTTTTAAGTGTTCTGGAATCTAATGACTAAAGCCAGTGAAACATCTGGATATATTGATATGATGATTGGCTTTTTACCGCGTTGTTTATATACCCCCCAACAGTGTTGTTGAGGTTTTTATGCACAAGCTTCCTATTGAGTGTTCTCCTCGCTTAATTATAATCATGTTTAAGTCTGTGTTTCTATAATGATTTTAAGTTGGGTAATTAATTTGTTGAAAAGGAGAATGTTTGGTTTTAAATTGTATATTTTGAGAGATATTAGTGTGTCAGGAATCAAGAATATAAGCTTGACTGTTTGGATAATACTTAATACTTGCGGGATAAATTCATAAATCAATTTAAAACATATATATTTATTCTAAAAAACCACAAGGCAACGTTAATGAACATTTAAAACTGATCAAATCATAAACTCCCATATAAACAAACATAAATTTCCATATGCTAATCTCTTGAATGTAATCCTCATTAGAATTAACATTCACAAACCCCTAATAACTGATGGAAATGATTTAATTATTCAAGAGCACTTGCCAAGTGCGATTACTTTATCAAACAATTACCAGTGATGGGCACTTGAAAAATAAATACCTGAAACTGATACTGCTTCCCCAGATACAAGTGAGACCTTCTCTAAAATAATTACCAAATATGCGACTGTAATTGGAGAATATAAATATTTTTGGTGGTGCTTTAAAAGCTATTAATAAGCCACAATAAATAATTACCGAATATGTGAGACTGATATTCGAGAATATAATTTCGACAGTCAAAGTCAACTAAAGACTTTGGCGGGCGGAGCAGGTGACATTCGTGAATTACATTCACACGCACATGCAGTAAATATATCTCGGCGGGTATTTCGTTGTATCTAACCATCGGCCCCAAGGCTGCCAAACCATATGGCCATATGGCACCTTTCCCAGACAATTGTCTCCCACTCCAGCAGCAGGTTCCCTCGTCCTCCCTATTCCCCCTATTCCTCCGCTCCATATGAGTACTATATCTACCATGTATATAGTGCCTCCCCCGACAACATCCACAAAAAAAAAAAAAAAAAGAAACTATTCTGACTCATTAAGATAAGCAATTTCGTGTGTCAATTTGTCAACTCCAAAACAGAAACAAAACGCAATTCTGCCAGCAGCAGCGCGTCTTTTGGATCAAAGCGAAGGACCGCCCGCTCGGCGCACTTGAATATAAATAAAATCTATATAAAATATACGCACACACAGTCGTACAAATAATTTGTACACAAATATTTAATTACGCTACTAATTGCCAGTGACGATCAACAGCAATGAAATGGAAACACTCCAGCATGGCGAGGTCAAGATACTTTAACTTATGAGCGATATCGAAGGGGAGACGAACTGACAGATACTCCCCCTGGCACACAGAAAAAAAATATGCAATATAAATGTAGCAAATATAAATTGCTAAATATATAGTAATATATAATAAAATATTTATATACATATACATATATAATATATAAATTCCTATATAGTATATTGTTAATGTTTTAATCTTAAACAAGGTTGCTTTGTTATACTGATGAAACAGAAGGCTATCTTCCCAAAACACCTTTTTTCAATCATAGTTTTCTGTGGAAGTCCCTTTTTGCCAAGATCTTATAAGAACAAGATGCGTAACGCCCATACATTTTAATTGCATTGTTAGTTTCAGTGTCGAACCAAGTAACTTCATCTGTTTTATTTAATCACAACCTCTTTTTCTCTCTCTGTGACATATAAATTGTGATAACTGAGATAATAATGATTCTACAAAATCCAAGTAATCACAGCCATCAAGTAATCCTCATTCTTACAGCATAAAGGTGGCCTTATATCAACACGTTGCGGTTATAAATATTTATGAAATATTCCATAAAAACGCCCTATACTTAAAAAATTAAAATAAACCTCTCGAAAAACAACCTTATCATTGAAAATTTCTCCTTCTGTATACAGATGTTGTGCCATTTTTTTTTTGTTTGCTAGATCGAGTGGCATTACTTTTTCACTCTGTGGGAGTTTCATTCAAGGCGTTCCCACTTTTGTGGCTTTCACAGAAATTGCAATGATCTCAGCTTCATCCAATATCACTTTATGGATATT
Source organism: Drosophila parvula (assembly GCA_018904695.1). Lineage (NCBI taxonomy): Eukaryota > Metazoa > Arthropoda > Insecta > Diptera > Drosophilidae > Drosophila > Drosophila parvula. The sequence continues at coordinate 42,596 of JAEIIG010034723.1, forward strand.
TATGACCTGTTATATATATCACAGCCAGTATTTCTCTCTTTATGTGTGGGTGGAGTGACCATGACGTCACTGCTGCTGCTGCCGCTGCTGCTGCTGCGAAACAAGTTGGCCTTTGTCAGCAATCGAGCAATCATTTAAATGACATTACACGCAAATAAAAGTGAACAACAAGCGAATACGAATACGAATTCGTATTCCCAAGTATGAACGCCCACAACTCGGGTGTTGTAAACCTGTTTTTTTTTGTCAGCGATTTTTTATATTATTATTTATTTATTTTTTTTTTTTTGGGGGGGATGGGCAATAGTGGGTACTGTCTGTCGCCGTTGTCAGTGGGTCAGGCTGGGCTGTGCCTCACCCTTGAGGTGAAGTGAACTTACACGAATATTCCATATACACAAATATTCCCCCATTGTTTTTTCTTTCTTTCCGTCTTTTTTTTCTGTTTGCACAAACTGAAACCGAAACCGAAGTAGGGAAAAACGTAACTCTTTTCAGTTAAGTTCAGAGTTTATTTTTGGAAAGGGAGGTTTTTGCGGGGGAATATATTCAAATATATATGGAGGGAAGTCCACTTAACCGGCATTCCAAACCGCCTTGTTTACAATGTGACTCGCAATAAGTCGCGCCAAATGCCACATTGACACACATATCTCTTCTCGCAAATTCGACAGTTGCAAAAATAAAGTAATACCGGATAATGTCTCCATTCCCTTAAACCTTTCAGGCATTCATTACTCACATGAAACAATTGTGTTTGTTTACTGAAAAGATTTGCATTTTACAAAAAAATGCGAATCCCCTGACAAAATTATGGATTTTTTGAGTCATATTATAAGGAAGCTTTCCATGATTAATATAAAGTTGGTACTACTTGTAAAGATAAACTTTAAACATTAAAAAATTCATATAAATGGGTTTTACATGGTTTCGATTTCTTGATTTCCTTTCCTTTCTTCGGAGGAATAAATAAACCTATTTTTTTTTAGGTTTAACTTACTTATTTATTGATGGCAAACAAAAAGAATGTGTTAAGCTATAAAATCTCTGCAGAATCTGTTAGATTTTATTGACGAATATACAAGTAGCAGAACTAAATTTATTCATTTATTCCTAACTATAACTTAAGTATTCTTAAGAATTAAAATAACGTTATTTTTAATTGCCATTCAACATAGATTTGGTGCCTTTTAATGGATTAATATTAAGTTAACTTAAAATCAAAATAATACGTTTTCTGCACAGCTTAAAATGAACTTCTTTGTGCATTTTTTTTCTGTATAATTTTCCAAGTAAAAAAGCGCATTTAAAAACTATCAATTCAGCAGATAAATCATTTCTTAATATTTATCTTAATTTATGCGACAGACACTAGTGTGTTAAGCACATGACGTTGTGCGAATAATTTTTATTATTTCTCTCTGCTCTTCGATTTGCAAATGGCAATTTGCAATTTGCCGGCATTCCTTGGAAAAACGGGAAATTGTCTGCAGTCTGCAGCAGTCTGAGTCTCTTATGTTTTCAGTTTTTGAGTTGAGTTTTTTGTTGTTGCTTTTTTTAATTTTTTTTTTTTTATCTTTTTACTGAAACTGAAAACTGGGGGCGATGGGCGGCAGTTTAGTTGCCTTGAGACGGATGTTGGCTGTGACAGGCGGAATTCCGAAGACTTGGGCGTGTGAGTGAAGCGTGGGCAGCGGCTTAGTAATAGTTAAAGCCAGACGACAGCTGCCCAGTAGATTTTATTATATATTTTGCTTCGTATCTTTTTGTGACTAAGTGGGTGAGTCCATTCAATCACCACCACATCAATGGGTTGCCAATTACCTTAAATAGTTCGAAAATAAATATAAAAATTATACATTTTAAGCGAATTTTGATAATATATTAATAAACAAGTCAAATGGAATTAATTCTCGAGCCAGTTATGGTTTATAGTGAGAGAAAGAAGTAAATAAAGTATGGAAAATATATTATTTAACATATTTTTGATACATTTTGGTAAGAAATAAACCTGTTGTAGTTTTAAATATGTCAAAACTGCATTTAAGAATGTTTATTAGCAAATTTAACTTGTGTTTTATATATATTTTGCCTTGAAATAAAATTCTTCTTTCTATAAATATTTGGTTGATACTTAATAATCATAAAATCTCTTATTATTTCAATCATTCCATATCAAATTCATCCTCTATTACCGCATATATAATAATAAACTCAACTGAAACTCAATAAAATATCTCCACAGTGAATATCAAAAGAGGCCCTTAAATGTGAGTGACTAATTGAGGGAAAACACACCCATTTAAATGATTATAAATCCGTGTTAAGTCATCGAAACCAACTTCTGTGCATATTCAAAAACACCTTGGACATGCAAATTGCCAGCTCTCTTCCTACTGGTCTTTTTTTAGGCATTTTATTCAAGTCTCAACTGGCACCCTTGGCGTGCCAGAAGGCAATTCAAAGTGCCATAAGCAATCAGTTGGCAATTAAGCAAGGGGAAGGGGCACCGCCTACTAAAAGCAATCCCGCCAACCCCCCAATATCGGCCAATGGTAATTCAAAATCTGCTCAACGATGTGCGATTGCCAATTACTAATTAAAACGGCAACGGCAAGTGCATGGAAAACAGTTGCACTGAATACAAGTATATAGTATCATATATAGTATATAGTATATATCGAATCGATTGTGTGTGGGGTGGTAAGTCCACTTGAGGAAGTGGGTTGACCGGGGAACTCGAACTCGAACTCAGACACAGACTGGCCAAGAGGGAAACTAGATGACTGCCAAGTGTTGGATTGAATTGGATTCGAGGGGGATTATCTAGATGCGGCAATCACTCGACTGAGACGTAGTCGGAGACGTAAACCCAGACGGGAGATTGAGACTCACGCGGAGAGACATGCAAATGAATGAAGGCGGGTTAACACAGACAATACAAGCACTGAGGGGAAAAATGCCAAATTGGGATAAACTTGTAATAAAATTGTAATATTAAATGAAGAATTATAATTAACAGGCAAAATATGTAAAAAACCACAGAAAATGTTAGATAAAATGCTGCGTATTTTTACAATAAATTATTAATTAGTAAATTAGTATTATTAAAAAGTAAGTTGTGTTAGTAAGTGGCTACAGGCATTGCTTTAAAAATTCCCAATTGCGAATTCAGCGACAAATCGATAGAAAACCAAGCAAAGTATTGAGGTTTAAACAGTTCGAAAAATGATAACTAAATAGAAGTAAGTGGTATTAATAGGAAAGATGTGTAATTAAGTAGTGTCAGGCATTACTAAAATTCCCAATTACGAGTTCAGTGATAAATTAATACAAAACCACATAAAATAATGAGGTTTGAGCAGTCAGAAAAATGATAACTGATGAGGAATATATATATTATATTGTTTATACAATTTTAGACTGATTTTGGTACCTAACAATTTTCATTGCAGACTTTTAGATACATTTTTAAGGGTTTTATAACCGAAGTGACTTTTGGAGCCCCCTATGTAATCAGAATTTTAATTCAATTTGATGAGGATTCAAAAGTATGAAACTAAATATTTAAAGAACCAATTAAATTCGTTTTTTTTAAGGTGAACAATTTCTTTCTTAATTTTATTAGTTACGAAATAATAATAGTTAGTTATAATAGTTCTCAGTGCAAGCTGCGCTTGTTTGTGTGCGCTTCTCTTTTCTTTTTTGGGTTCATGTGTGTTATTTTGGCCAAAAGAACCGAAAAAAGCCAACTTGGTCGCATTAAGCCTACGCCAAAAATCCGATACTCATTTATGGACAGAGGCTTAGTCACATTTCGGCGCCTGACTCACACGGGCGATGATGATCGAATATGATCATGAGTTAACGAATATGAGTGCATGAGTGTAGTAGTACTCACTCGACGCCCATTCACCTGAATTCTCCGTGTCTGCATTTCCGAGCATTTCCGCTGGCGGCCAAACAGCTGTTTCCACAGATCGAGTTACTTTTATTGTGTGTGAGTTGTGTGTGTGTGGCAATGTGCAATACCACTTTCCATTTTCATAACGCTGGTTGTTTTTTTTATATTTTTTTTTTGTGGTTGCCCAAACGGAAAATGGTTCGCCCAAAGCCGTGAGATTGCATCTCACGCACCGCGTCTCATCGCCCAGCTGATCACCATTTTCTCTTAGTCTGCCGCTCTCTTTGAGTGGAAAAAGCGAAAGAGGTGCCGGCAATCCACTCAAAAAAAGCACTGCCGCCTCTCCACAATCTTTTACATTTTACGAGTACATTTTTATGGATTCTTTTACTATTTTTACACACATAATAACTTATTTTTGGCCGACTCGGCTTGTTTGTTTTTCTTGGCAGTTTGTGAAGAGTTCCTTCAACTGCAGTTCCCCCCTAAAAAAAAACATTTGTTTACAAGTGCGTGTCGATCGCCGCTCTACTTCTATTTCTATTTCTTCTGCTTTTTTTTTTCTCCATTTCAATTTCTGTATGTGTTTGCGGCTTGGCTAATAAACCACAAAAGACAGCCAAAGACGAGAGCCAAATTAGGGCTTTCTGTTTATTAACGGCCATGACCATTAGCGGTTTATTTTATTTTCCTTTTATTCTCGCTGTATTTTTTTTTTTTTTTGTTATTTTGTTTTTTGGGGAGCCCACATGTTTAAGCGGCTTCGGTGCTTCCTCTGGCCCGCAGAAAAAGAACAAAAATACCAAGCAACTCTGACCAAATATGAGGAATTTCTTTTCATTTCGCATGCACTGAGCGAGAAAGTGTAAAAGAAATTTAATAATTGCTTCAGTCTTGAGGTTGGATCTGTTAGCTGAAAATAACGAATGATAGGTATCCATTTAAAGATCAGTTACTCTTTGGGGTTGAAGTCTCTGATCGCTTCAGTTTAAAGGAAGTTAAAAAATATATACATATAAACTAGGGAAAACGATATTAAGTATAGGTCTTTGTAATACTAATACCGCTATTTCTTGGGATTATTTTAATAATAAATCTAAAAACTATAAAAAACAAGAAGCAGGCTTATCGTAAACATTTCATTCAGATTTTTAGCCATCGAGGCTTTATTGCTACTAATTTGGACATTGATTTTCGTCAACAATTTGCGTTTTTATATACCAGTGTGTAGCCTAATTCGAACTTGAGAATTTTTGGTGCACTTATGCACACTTTTATTTGTGCTTTTGAACTTTATATTCCCCAAGGTGATTTTTTTTTTAGAAATCGTTAGCTTAATGAATGAATATTTCGAGAGATTGTCGACCGGCTGTCATTATTGTTGATGAATTAAGAGATTTTTGGCAAACTATTTGTACGATTTTTCTACTCCAGTTATAGTCAGCTGATTTAAATTTAAGCTGAATTTCTTAGTAATATTTTACACAGCCTTATATGTAGTACATTTCTCGCTGTGCACTTACTCAACGGGCTCGTCGTAGAGCGACAATTTTGGTCATTCATGCGGCGTCCTGAGCTTTAAGTTACGCTCAAAGAGCGGAGGCACTCGTTGATGACGACGGTCTCTTTTCAATCTGCTTAGTTAGTGGCTATTCTCTCACTGGCTGTCGCTCCTCCACTCGATCGGTCCCTGAGCGCTTCCCACACAAGTGGCCACGCAGTCAGTTGAGCTAACACACAGTGGGTCGGTCGCTCTAACGACATTTCATTCATAAAACAATATATTAACTAAAAAAATTTAGTATTTATCTAAATATCTTCAATTAAAACCATTTTATGTCTTTTATTTACATTTAATTTGTTTTCTTTTAACTTTAAAGATAGTTTCGTAGGCTAAAATCATCTCGAATATAAAAATATATAATATATACCTTTAATTGTTGTAAGAGCATTTGGGCTCTTTTCAGCCCTCCAATATTTCTTATATCATATATTTCGTATCGTAATCAATAATCGTTTCAAAACTAAGGTAAACTTTGATATATCGAATTTTTAAAAATAGATAAATATGTAATTTAACGTTAAAATATCGATATAAACACAAAATTTGTGAATATTTCAATTTAACCTTAACATACCTTCTTAAGATTATATTAATCAGATAGGAAGGGAATATCGATTTATCGCAACGTTAAAGTATTCATATATTTATCGGCATTCGCTTCAAATAAAGATCTGGTATTGATACTATATCGATATTTCCTTAACCTCCCTAATCAGAGAACAATAAATTTGATCGATAAGCTCAGCGCGACATTTGTAATCGATAGAGATATGTAGATGGCGCTAGATCGGCCGTTTGGCCCACTGTGCAACGGCATAGTACACCTGCTCCGCTCACTCACACTCATACCTTGCGCGCTCACACTCTCGCCATATCGCCGCAGTCCATATCCACAGTGCGACATTTGCTTAAAACGTCCCACAGTGCGCTCTCTTAGCTGGCGCGCAACCGAACCGAAGTGAAGTGAATCGTCTTGGGCGCGCTCAGTCAAATTTGAACCACGATACCGAGCGGTTGGGTTTCTGTTTCTCCTGAAAGAACGAGATTCTCTTACCAGTGATTCCCTGTGTATGTGTTTGTGTGTGTGTGCGCGTTGTGTCCATATGAGTGTGCGGTGTGGCAGCAACAACAATTTGTTAACGCACACACTCTCGCGCGCAGTTAACGAACGCAACGCGTTTGTCTAACTTGGCCCTAAAAGTGAGCAGCGGTAGAAATCAAGTGTGTGTGTGTGTGCGTGTGCTGTGTCTCGTCTTCGAGTGCAAAAAAAAAACCAAACTGTTAATTCGAAAATACTCAAGAATATTGAAGGAACAGCACTCAGTCAGTGGGCAGGCATAATCACAAAACAACAACAAAAAAAAAGCCGCGTTTATCTTTAGTGCGAAAATGTTAAGCAGCGAAAAAAAAATGAAATGAAGGCGACAAACGTCGAAAAAAACACTATAAAAATAAATAAGTGACTGAATGAATGACCGCCGCTTGTTATCGTCCCAAATAAACCCACGACATCGCCTGCAAAAGGAAATAATAAAATGGAATGGAAAATAAACGGAGAATAAGAACTCAGAACTCAAGGGGAAACTACTCACTCTCGCCGCCGCCTTAAAAAGCAGCTGTGTTGCATTTTCCAAATATTTGCTTGGGAAAGAAATCAGAAGAAGAAACCGAAAACCAAAGCCAAACCCAGTTTAAGAAATTTCAACTTCTCCCAACTTCTTCTTAGTTGTGCGTTCTTTTTTTTTTTTTTTTTATTGTTGTTGTTTTTGCACATTTTTTCTGCTGTTGTTTTTGTTGTCTGGGCTTTTCATTCAATAACCAGTTTTGTCCGATTTTTTCGTATATATTTTTTCTGTTTTTTTTTTTTAGTTTTTGGTGAGCTTGAATTGCTCTTTAGGGGCGAGATCTGGTCTGGTCTCAGATTTGTGATCGTTGCACACGCACAAAATCCACAAAGGCCGGCATATAGTTTGTTTTTCATTTGGTGTTTGTCTTTCCAAAGACAAATTAGTCATGCCAAACGCATGCACTGCCTTTATACACGGAGAAAAACACTTAAATTCAAGGATATCTAAGAAAATTATGGTATTAGTATCGGTTAGATAAAGGAAATTCATAAAAAGTTTAAAATTTACCCAAAAATAAACAGAAATGCTTAGCTTAGTATATTGAAAAATGAATTTAAAGAACCTAAAATCCGTATTGTATAAATTAAAGCCCAAAAACATGATTATTTGCTTGGAAAATAAATTAATAAACTGCAAAAGACACCTCTGAAATTATTTTTATAAAGGATTAAATCTTTTTCTCTGTGTTTTTCTACGTTCTCCCTCCACCTCTTTTTCTCTCTTACTTTGCTCTCTCTGTATCTCACGTTCTACCTGTAGTTCGTTCTCAAAGATAGTTTTCTCGGCATGCCAGGCATACTTAATTCTGGCTCTTGCATTTAAACCTGGCTTAGAGAGTAGAGAGAGAGAGAGAAGGAGATAGAGAGAGGGAAAGAAAATGCAACAGCTCGCATAACTGTGCCACGAAAATGTGGAGGAGGTGGGGTGGGGGCCCAGAGAAGACCCGTAGAAAGAGAGAGGCAAAAAGCCAAGTTCAGACAGTGGCGAAATGTGAAGAAATATTTTCCATGAGTTTATTGTGTGAAATTTTGCATGTGAATGGAAAAATGCACACGGAACAAGCTGCCGCCAGCCAGCCAGCCAGCAAACAACAATAACAATCACAAAACAATAACAAGCAACAAAAAATATGAGTGAAAATTATTGAAAGCCACTTGCAGCAAAGTGAAAGATGCANAAAAAAAAAAAAAAAAAACTGTTGACTTTGGAAAACAAACAAAACCGTGAAAACCCAAAGTTTGCACTAAAAAACAAATTAGCCAAGACAAATCAACGAAACTAATATTAAAGTAAAAGTTCCCGAAAAAAAGTCTTGAAGCTATGTTCCGCCCAGCATTTACATACATAAATAAATAACAAAATTTGGGCAGACAATGCAAACAAAGTTGAACGAAAAACGAGGAAGGTAGTTAGATTTGAAAAGACGAATGTTTTATGCTCTTACAGTTTGGAAATAATAAAAAGGGAGGGATAAATAAAGGATATAGTTTATATATAATATAGTAAGGGATATAGTAAACGATACAGTTATAAGAGTTGAAGAAAATATTGTCCTTAATTTGAGTAACGAAAACCAAGAAAAGCAAGAGGATGTTATTATTAAAAGTCTACCAATATATATCCTATGCCAGCTATATTGAACAATTGCTAGATTTGTTTTGAAACACAAGCCAAATAAATCAAGAAAATCATCAATAAACATTTTGTTTAGTTAGCTTTTGAAATTAAATAAACAAATCGTATATAAACTAAATTGGCGGAAAAACGGACATGCGGACAAGCCCGTATCAACCTCACAGATACTTTCTTTATTGCACTACAAACGTTAAGAGTATGGAAAAAAAATTACACACACAAAACTCTCAATGAAAAATGAGTTAAGAGAGCGAATCAAATTTGTCTGTCCATATCTGCATATATATATACCTACATATATATATATATATAATTTTATTCGTATCTAATCAGAGACAGCCCGTCTCCTGGGCCCGCAGCTGGTTGCGTGTCGGGGCATTTATTTATTTATTTATACTTATTGCGCTTACGAGCAGCAGCAGCAGCAGCAGCGAGTCCGAGCTAGCTTCAAGCTGACCTCATGGTATTCAATGGAATCACCCACAAAAAATAACTCTCAAATCAGGGCACAAATAGATCCCACAGAATACCAAAAAATAAAACAGCAACAAAAACCGCCATTATTTATATCTCTTTCGGCAAATGAAAGTACACGAAAAAAAAGTTGGGATCGTCGGGGCAGTTTTGTCATTGTGAAGATTGCAGAAATAAATTTAAAAAGTGGACACGGAATGAAATGATTTAAGTGCTCGCTTTTACTTGAGCTTTGTGTGTGCAGCAGCAGCAGCAGCAGCAGCAGCTGCGTCCGAATTCAGTTTCAATTTATCTTTATAAATTTCAATTTGGCTGCCGGCGACGGGGGTAAAAGTGATCGCGCACGCCCTTCTTCCATTGTATCTCCGTGTTTTGTATCTGTATCTGTAACTGTTGGCGTCGCCAGTTCGTTCGCCCCTTTGGCGACAAAATGCACCATGTATGCTAGTGTATCTGCTAGATACATTTCGAGCAAGCACGTTTCTTGTTGGCCAACAGCCAATTGGAACAAAATGCCGGCAACGCACAAAACATAAAGTCAAATCTGTTTATATAGGAAAGCATCTTTACACCAGGAAGAAAGTCTATAGGAAATTTGTTTATATAGTTTAAAAGTAGTTAAAACTATGAAAATGAAACAAAATAGACTTTTAGAGCAGAACTTAAGTTTACGCTTGAAAGAAATCAGATTTATTTAATGTCAATAGTAGTTCTAGATCTTCATAGGTTTTGAAAGATATTTCGTTAATGCAATCAATAAATATTTATTAAAAAAGGTTTATAATCTCCGCTAGTAATTGATTTTCTTTTGTGTGCATTTAGCCGACTTCCTCACCGAGAACTTTTACTTAAATTTAGTTTAGTGCCAGTGCATTCCTCTTTGGTATCTCGCTAATTACAAAGCATTTGCGATCGCGCTGCCTTCCCCGATGATTTCACGTTCAAGTACGCGAAACGCTGGGCCTGAATCATCGCAGCTAAATTAAGTGTGCAAATATATGCATATACTCGTATTTAAATTTAAATTTAACTTCGTCAACTTCCAACTCGCAACTTCAGTTCCAGCAGCAACCGAGCAGCAGATCAGACCGAGTCCATCCCCATTTGTCGATTGTGAGCAATAAAAATACAAATAAAAATCACAAAGTGCCATCATAAACTCCGAAACGTGCTAAAAATCTAAAGAAATCAAAGAGTTTGCAGCGAAAGTTTTGTAAAGTGCTGACAGTGTGTGCGTGTGTGTTTGTATCTGAGTCTTATATTAATGTGCCACCCGCAAGATGACATCGCATTCCTACTATAAAGACCGCCTGGGCTTCGATCCCAACGAGCAGCAGAACGAGCATGGCCACCAGCAGCATGTTGGTGCCACCACCAACTCAATGAAGCGGAGCAGCTCGAGGCAGACGACGCATCATCATCAGAGCTACCATCATGCCACCACCAGTAGCAGTCAGTCGCCGGCACGAATCTCTGTTTCACCCGGTGGTGCACCGATAGTTGGCAACAACAATGGAACGCTGGAGTACCACCAAGTGCAGCGGGAGCAAAGGGATCGAGAGCTGTATAGCAGCAACAGCAACAGCAGCAACAATCACCACCACAGTCATCATCATCACCATCGCCATTCGGCGACGGGCAGTGCATCCTCGCCGCTGTACGAGACCGGATCGAGTCCGGCGGCCCCCAAAAAGGCCAAGCATTCGTCGACTCAGGCACAGCCGCAGGGCGGCTATGAGGATGCCCTCACCCAGTTCAAAGGTAGCATGTCCATTTGGGATCATTTTATAGAAGATTGGGACATAATGCGTAAGTGGGCGAGACACAGGATCTCGAGATACATATATCTCCTTCAATCGAGGCATGTCGTTCTGTTCCAGTTCTTTGATGTTGACTCTAACAATGATTTATTAATTGCTCGAGCGGAAATCATTTGCATTTCAAGTTCGCGCTCGGCTTGTATCTTGTTTGTATGAATTTCAATTATGAATCCGTCGCGGTTTCATATACATATATACTTCTATATATTTTTTCAGAGCTTAACTAACTTAACTTAACCCCTTTCCGCCTGCGAAAACATGTTTTCCACGATTATAAATGACGGAAGCGAAGCTTGGGAGCAAATTATAAGGGGTCAAGGTCGTGAAGGCAGCTCAAAAAAATAGAAACAAAAAACCCTCTTTAAATACTGGCTCAGAGTCCATAGAAGTTTAGAGGCAAATATTTGTGAGCTTCACAGTTTTCTGTTCAACTGGTTAAGGCTTTTCGGCCTAATTTATGCAAAAACGCGCTTAAGCCGAAAGGAATTTGAAATAGATCTGCAAGAGCAAACAAAGTTAAGTTATTCAGAATAGATATGACATTTAAAAATAATAAACCACAAACAAATAAATTACCTCACTTTTTTGCAATGCACTTCGGTATCGCGAATATCTCAAGGCCTTATCTGTCAAGTGATATAGATATAGGTACATATATCGGTAGTACATATATATATCTATATAATTACAAAATTCCGACAATCACCGAATAATTTTGTTGACACTTCTTGGGGCAAACATATTCGCAGACACTGGGTCCGCGTCCGCACCTTTCTTGGCACATCAAATGGTGTTCAAATAAAAAAGGCTGCCGCCCATCCCGACCTTGAGCTTATCTATATTTATATAAGGTAGATGGTTCATTAAAGGTCATTTCGCAATCCCCTTTGGAATGAGTTGACAACAACAAAAAAAATGGGTGCTGGGTGACTAACTGGTTAGATGGATGTGACGGAACCCGATCCTCTCGGTCTTCCCGACACCCCGAAACTGTGTTGGCAAATTAACAAATTTTTGGAGTCACAGAATTCCACGAATTTCGAAGTGAACTCATTTGTCCAAACGGGTTTATGCTTATTGACTTTTTGTAAACATTTATATTGGCTTTTTATGCTGATTGTTATACGTTTTCGATTGCCTGACACTAATTTGCTGGCGCCGTTAGTTTGGAATTTTGTTGATTTCTCCTCCCCCTCCCCAGCAACCATATTATTTGTAGATATGAAGAAATAGTTCAAATTCCGTTTTTGAAGTGCATTTCCCTGTAGTGAGTTCATAGTTTATATCGGGGCAAATACGTGAAATTGCCTTATCTCTACGATGAACCGAACGGCCTTCATAAAAATAAAGAAACAACTTCTGGGCCACATTTCTTCTTGAAGTGTGCTAATCAATGACAATGACTAAATGCAAAAATAAACATTAACAAATATCAAATAGGCTGCTCTGCTCCGAACTCTTCTGCTCCCAAAAAAAAAAACAGCAGCAGCAAAAACAGCAACTTAACGAACGTTTAATCGTCGAAAACGTTCAACTTAGAACGTGACATCATCACGCGCTCTCCAAACGAAAAGCCCATACAAATACGAGTTCCTCTGATAGTGTAGTTTCTACCTGTGTGTGTATATACTTACCTGTACCTGTGGTATTCCAAGTGGTATTTGTGCCGACCAAAGTCGTACACCTTTGCACAATCATTATTTGTGTGAATATTTATGAACTCTTCTGCTGTGTGTTGTTCTTGGCCTGGCTCAAAGATAGATAAAAATAAGCCAGATTACGACAAAGTCGCGTTAACTTTTTTTTTTTTGCATGCAATCGTGCAGAAAGATTATGATTGCGGGAAAAGATCCCTCCCGGGTCCCTCAATGAATGGGATATTTAATGGGCAACATCTTGAGGTAGAATCTTTGCCTGAATGGAGAATTGCAAACGGATGAGTCAGCAGGCGATTGGAACAAGTTCACGATCGAGAGAGTTCTTTGGGGAGTCGGGTTTATCATATGTACTTGTGTAACTAGAGAGAAAAAGAAAATATTTAGTTGGTAGGGTATTGAAGGTTGCTGGGAATTGCTAGTGATTCATCAGATATTATTAGAGATACCTTTTTTTAGCTCTAAAAGCTTCAATATATTTGTATATCCTGTGACTCATCATCACAAATAAGACTGACTAAATATTAGTTCCTGGAAGTAAGAATTAGAATCATACTTGAGAAGAATAAGAATTAATCATTGAAGAAATTTTAATAAAATGTCAGTCCAAAGAACTTTGTCCGCTCAAGAGAGTTGTCCGCCTAAAGGAACCTGCTATATTTCAATCCAGATCTGAACCGAAAGCCTTTTAATAGTTATAAAAATCAAAGGAATATAAAGTGTTATAAAAATCTAAGGCAGAAATATATCTTAAATTCTAAATCCTGAAGACCTTGTCCGTTTAAGAGAGTTGTCCGTGTAAAATAACTTCTTATATAATATTTCGATCTATATCTAACCGGAAAGCCTTTAAATAGTTTTCAAAATCTAGTGAAGAGATTGTTGTAAGAATCTAACAAATAAATATATTATAAATTCCACCTGCTAAGAACCTTGTCCGTCCAAGAGAGTTGTCCGCTCAAGGGTGCTTTTACTGCGTATACATTGCGATGAAATCTACCAGAACATGTTTACCCACCAATCTTCTAGTCGATCCATCACATATTTGCCAATTAGTTTGGGTCTATCTCTTGTACAAATTGTTTATCAGTAAACACAATTATTTTGTTGACCATAACTAGGCTAATTTTCAGCTCGTTAGACTTATTGTCGCCGAAAAAGATTAAGTACTTTTAAATGGGCGAGACCTAATGGACCTTGGGATTTATAATAATCTTTTTCCCAAGGGCATTTAAGCTTCGTTACTGTTTTGTTTTTTTTTGTTACTATAGAGTTTAAGAGAGTGAGAAATGACAGGGAAGAGAATGAAACTGGTTGGATCGTCGTTACTCTGTGTACTCAGCGGTTCTCTGACACTCGTATCTTACACCGTTTTTTTTTTTATCTTTTAGCGCTTTTGTTTTGCTTTTTAGCTTCTGCTTTGAGTTGTTCGTTATATGTTTGTATTTTTTGTTCTCCATTTGTTCTGCCTTTACTACGTTTATTGTTTTATTTGTTTGGCACTTGAATTTATCGGGTTTATCAACCGATTTAATACATTTACAATACCCTCGACGAGACATTGTGATTAGGAGAGGCGTCACAGAGCTTGTTGTTTTTTATGGGTTCTACAGAACCCTTCTCCTTTGTTTTACCCTGATAAGATTATAGATGGAAAAAAGCGAAAGAGGGGATTTAATTGAAAATGATCATTGCATTGCCGTTTATTTATGCCTGCATGAAGTTATCAGACCCGAAGAGTTCACACTCTGTTACCTCACTAATTGCTAACAAATCGGAAATGCTTGGGGGTTCTGTGCCGAAAGTTTTCGTTGGGAACATGACCATTAGCTTATCTATCGTTGGGTTATTCCCACGAACAACCAACCTACACTCGCACACATATGTACATACGTCATGTGTCAGAGCAACAAATCAAAGTTAACTCCCTCTTCCTCTACCGCTTCTTATCGATTTTGTTGTTCCTGTTTATCAGGCCAAAAGAAAAACATTGACCAAAGTTTGGCAAAGGCCCTGAAACAAAAAAAAAACAAAAACCTCGATAGGTAGAAATCACACACTCACAGCTCAAAACTCTAATAAACCATTAATTAGCAACAGTTGGAACATTTGTTCAAACAAGTTAATTAAGGCCCTAGGCCTGATTATTCAACGCCCGCACTTGAAAACTTTGAAGAAATCATTGCCAAAAAATCAAGAAATAATCTTTGGCGGTAAATTAATAACTCGGCGATTGTGGGCGTTGATATTTTTTTGAACCGAGTTTACATCCAAACAAAATATTCATTTCTCAATCAACGATGACGCCATTCAGCCAGCGTCTTCTTTCGGCACAAAACTTCTCAGGCTTTGCATGATTTTTGTATAATTTAATCTAAATCTAGTTTGGTTTAAAATTTGTTCAAAATTATACTAATATGTGTGATCTCTTTTCTACATTTAGATGAACGCGATGCCATTCAGAAGAAGACTTTCACGAAATGGGTTAACAAACATCTGAAAAAGGTGAGTTAAATATGCAAAGTATCCTATCCAGATATGGCTTGGCCACAAACAAAAACTAAAACTCTGTTGAAATTTATTAAATTATGGTTAGATGTGTAGATCTAATAAAGTACCATGTTTTTACCCCTTTTTCCTACCTTTCCTTATATTATACAAGCAGCATTGGAAGTATGCTAAGGTATTAAGCAGTAAACATAAAATTTAATAGCCTTTTTTTCTTTGCTGATATTTCTTCGATTTTCAGACCTATACTATGCTACATGTTTGTGTTACCACAAATGGCATACCCTGTTGTTCTCAGTCTGTAAGTTAAGAGTAGTAATTAAAGCATTTCTCACGCCAAATGTGTTTTGTTTTTCTTTTTTTTTTTTAACTGTCTTGTTAAGTTTTTATTATGCATTTATTGCTGCTTAGCCCGGGGCTATTAAAGTCCCAAATAATTAATTTACTTTGCTGTTCAGTATCTCAACAATTTTCGACTTGTTTTGTTTGTTTGCATGGTTTTATTTTGATTATTTTTTATTTTTGTTGTTGTTGACTCTCTAATTTATTGAATTCACTTTCAACCTCGAAAATCCTCCCCCAACCAACCTGCAGGCCAATCGTCGTGTGGTGGACTTGTTTGAAGATCTGCGCGATGGTCACAATTTACTTTCACTCCTGGAGGTGCTATCTGGCGAACACCTGGTAAGTTGCTGCTGTTGTGGCCTTTCTTCAATTGATTTCTTAGCAGTTTTGTCACGCTCTCTCGTACATGTCTTTTATACTTATTTGATTTTCACTCGATTCGTTTCCCAAATAGCCACGCGAGAAGGGTAAAATGCGTTTCCACATGCTGCAGAATGCACAAATGGCACTGGACTTTCTGCGCTACAAAAAAATCAAGCTGGTCAACATACGCGCCGAGGACATTGTCGATGGCAATCCCAAGCTAACGTTGGGTCTGATCTGGACCATTATATTGCACTTCCAGGTGAGTGGCTTAAGATATATGTATATCCATCCCCATAGTCTATATTGATTGAGCAATTGGAGCAAAGCTGTGGGCGCGCTGGGGCTTGGGTGGGCAGCGATTCAAAGTCACCGAGACAGCCGCCCACGTACCACCGCTGAAGGTGACCCCCTCGGTCTAGAGTCGAGTCAAGTCTTGTTTTCATTTGGGCGTTTTTGCCGTCGATTCATTGAGCCCACACAGCCACAGTCTTGACACGCTACAAGCTACGCAAACGCGATCTACTCGGTGTACCCCTCTGAATTTTTGGCGAACGCGGCGCTACCTTTTAAGGCAACTCGATTGCCTTCTCTTTGCCACCGCCGCCGCCGCCGACTGAGTGACACACATAACACATAGCTACAGATCGGGTGCCTGCTACAGTTCGTCGTCAGCAAGGCCGCGGCGAGTTGGCTTTTAAGCCAACGGATCGAACGGAGTACGGAGGAGGAGTAGGAGGAGGAGGAGGAGTGGTTTTGGCCACCTACACAACAACAGGCTGAGAGGCAAGGCAAGCTGGCTACTTGGCTAGCTGGGGCTTGCATTTTTAACACTACAATTGAAATTTGTTATCTCAACAGAAACAAAATAAACATCACATGAATTGGGTGTTTATTTTATATAAAAATAGCCAACGAAAGAAAGAGGAAAATATGACTTAAATTCTTAATTATTATACAGTCAGGATACGGAGTTGAAATATTTATTAAAATTATATTTGTACTGAATAAATAATGGTTGGAAATAATTAACATCTAAAAGCAGAGAGAGAGAAATCATATTCCTCTCAAAGTTGCCAAAGATAATCGTGTTCAGAGTTGAATCTGTTCCTTAAAGAAAGAAGAATACATAAGCCTTAAATTATATATATTCCTATACAAGCTTAGACTTTTATAAATACTATATTCCTATTTAAAAAGTAATGCCGAAAGTAAAATAATATTTATAAATATTTAAAGAAATCATATTCCTTTCAAAAATATCCGAAAAGACTTTAAAAAAAATCTCTGTTAAAATCTGGGGCACGAGCTTGAATCTTTTCCATCAACTGACTCATCGAGGAGATACATTTCCGCAGTATGTGTGTCAGGCCAGTGACTGACTACTTACTAGCTTGAATATTTCGTAATTTGCAACGAACGCAGATGCATTTATCGAGTCGTCGCTCTGCTGGATGTGTCGGCTGCGGCTTGACTTGGACTTGGACTGCGACTTCGACTTGATCGATGGCGCACATAAATGCTCAATGATGCTGCCAGTTCACCGACCATGAAGCAACAACCAGTGGCACCAGCAGCAGCGGCAGCGGCAGCGGCAACACGCAACAACTGAGGCTGCCAAATGGCGCTCAATTCAATTGAGGCGAACGAACGAATGAATTGTAAATCACTTGACAATGTGAAACTCAATCGCGCGTCACTTACTGTTTTCTGTCTTATTCATTATTTCTTGTCTGCCGCCAAGGATTTATGTATATTTTTTTTTGCTGCTGCTGCAGTTTTGTTGCGGGTGTCTGATGTCATCCAATATATGTTTTTATATATATATCGATTTCGTGGGACAAACATTGGCAATAATTTATGCAAATTCCGTCATTACCGCCAAAGGCAATGGTCGACTTAAAAGGATATTTCTTGTTTTGCATACCAAATTCAATTGCCTTACAGCGTGTTCTCAGTCTTGTTTAATTTTCATTTAAGCGAAATCGCCAAACGAAATCGTAATCGACATTTTGCATTTATGACATAATTCCTATTTTCAATTAATGATCACTGGGATCGATGGATCAGTGTTTATGTGGGTCAAGCTCTATAGATTTAATAATATTATTAGTTTGCTGGTGTAATTTTCTAAACAGCAGCCGCCGGGCACTTTGTAACGCTGCTTGGCTTGTAATTAAGTTATAAATTGTTGAGGCAAATCGATTTGATCTATGAACCACCCACAATAACAACAAAAACAAGGCAATCAATCAGTGACTTTACCCTTTTTTTTTACTTACTTGAGACATAAAAGTTGACGACAGCATTTTCTAGAGGTTTTCAGTGCATATTTATGGCCCCTTTTAGCTTAATTATTACAGGTTTTACACGAGCTCTACAAAAACACAGATAAACGTAATTGGTTTCAACAGATAGAGTGCTTAAAATATGATTAACTAGTTAAAAGTAAAGACTGTTGTATTAAAAGTATTATTACATATTTCAAAAAAACACTCTTTGGTGCCTAAATCAATCAGGAAAATAGATTTATTTCAATTAACCAAACTCGCAAAAACTAAATATATGTTCGTTTTAGTAAATCTCTGACATTTTGTAATTTACTAAAGATTTTTACTGACAGCGAACATATTTTAAAATCATTAACTAGACACTCATTTTATACATTTTAATTTGGCTTTTAATTTATTTGATCTGGCTCATGTGTTATGCGATTTGTGAGTACCCTTTAGCGCCAGAAATCTGGGCATATACAGCCTTGTGACTGTCGCGCACCGTAAACTTCCTAAGCCTCCTCAATTGCTAAATTTAAATAATAAATTGCTACGGACCCCAAGGAGACTCAACTCGACTCGACTCGGTGTGCCGAATCGTTGAGATCTGTGTGTCGAATTATTCTGACAAACGTTTTCATTATGGGGAGGCATCAAGATAATTTTCCAAACAATTTGCCATTTTTCATTGCTCGTTAGTTGGGGAGTAGCTGCAAACTCCAACAACAACTATAATAGTTGGAGAAGTGGTGTGCGGATATGTGTGCCGGCCGTTTATATTTGGCCAAGATGCCATAACCAACCTCATGTTTAGCAGGGGCGCCCAGGCATGAAAAGTAACGCCTCGGAAGAAAGCCAAAAAATACTACTCCCTTCGTACGTACAATGGATTGAATGGTCGGTGGAAAGACCAGACATATTCTCACGTCATCGTTCGAAGTTGAAAAGATTATTATTATTTATATTTTTTGTTTCTTGCTTTGGGGATTTGTGTTTGCAGCATTTGATTTATTATAATACGCCACGGTATGTGTTACAATAAAGTCAATGCCAATGGCAGGTGGGGGAACGGTCAGAGACAATAACAAGAATATTACTTTATAAAAAATCAGGTGGAATAAAAGACATTGTGAGATATTTGTCTGTTCATGACATCAGCGATCTCTGAACCAGAGATTCTTGCCACTGTCGAGAAACGAAAGACTTCAACGCAGGCACCGAACTCGACCAGCTGTGCCTGTGCGGAGCATATCAAATGGCCACAAATGGAATGCTAACAGCAAAGCTAAGCAAAAAAAAAAAAACCAAAAACAAACAACAACAATAACCGATGCACTTATTCGTCTTAATTTATGACATTGATGACTGAATTTTTGAATAGCTTTCGGTGCTGTGTGTGGGTTGCTTCGCCAAACTCTCGATCTCGATCTCGTTCGCGTCTTAAAATCTATCTATAGCCATCGCAGATAAAAACAAACAGATTTTTCATTAATAAATCGATAGCTGGGCCATGCACAAATAAGGAAACGAGCAACGCCTCTCTCTTTCTCTAAATGATTCGCCATCTCTCTCTCGTAATGATATGCCATCTCTCTCTCGTAATGATATGCCATCTCTTTCGACGGTGTATGCAAATCCGTCAAGATCTGCTGTCAAAATCGAGAATAGTTGTTTGTTTGCACTCACCGAGCATTTAGAAGCGTGTAAGCGTGTTTCAAATGGCTCGTAATTAATTTGAATGGAGACTCAGATATATAGATATATATATATTTCAAGTATGTAGATGAAATTACAGGCGAGCGGTCAGGTAAATAGCTTGAGCTAGTGGCTAGATATTGATGATGAGCCCACACGGTGATATCCCAAGGAATGCTGAACGTATTTGGTGCGACACCTACGACGCTATGACACTCACCCACTAGTTCCGTTTATTTTTTTTAGGGTAATAACTAGAACATGGAGGTGGACATTGAACTGAAAAATACAATTCAATAGAATTATTTTATATAGAAATTAAATAAATTTAATTTAATATAATTTGCAAAAGTAATTGTAGACTTTTTCATACAACCAAGGCTAGAATACATGGGGAATTATATCTTCTCAGAGAGGGGAATGAATTAGAAGTATAAAATATTGACATAATTATTGAGAAATAAAAAGTTTTCTGCATTTATTATTATTATTAGCATTATATTACTTCCTTTTTGAATTATTTCTACACCTAAGGCTTAAACATATTGGGAATTATAGTTTTACATAGGGGGAGGTGATACATTTTGCTGTCAAATCAAGACAATTATCTTTAAATTACAAAAAATCAATGTTTGCCAAATATTTTAAATTGAATAATTCAACCTCCCCATTTTAATCTTTGTTGCCATTGTTTGCCAATTGGAAATTCCTAAGGGAATTATAGTTTCGTTGAGGGGAGTGATTATCATTGACAGAGCTACTGGTTCCACTTTGTTTTCTCACCACAAACAACACATTTCAAGTGCAAAACGCAGCTCAAATTACGAATAGTGGCAAACATAATGCGGCATTTGTTTACTGGGTTGCATCATATCGGTATTAATAAGCATATATGTCGAATACAACGAGTGCGAGTACTACTTACCAGTACTCATCCGCCATGCATTCCTTCTTCCCCCCTTCTGCTGGTGCTGTGGCAGCGGCTAATTAGATTTGCAATTCAGTTGCACAGTTCCCGAGAGGGAGACAGAGATGTATGTACCTTGTGGGGGCTCCAAGGTGTGGGGTCCGTGTGTGTTGACTGTAGCGATTCGAGAGTGTGTGTGAATCGAAAAACAACTGACAGCAGTTAAGAGTATTTATTACCCATACATAAATATGGCCAGCAAATATGCCGGACCAACTGTAGTTGCTGCCTTTTACTCCATATAGGGCATCGCCATTCCCCCACCTGGGGGGGTTTAAGCCATATAACATGCTAATTAACCCATGTTGGCAGTACGCGAGCGAGTGTGTCGAGTGTTTGTGTCTTGTACACACACAGAATCGGGAATCACCACAGCAGGCAGCAGGCACTTCCGTCTGGTTAGCTCAGCCTCTCGTATATAGATTTCAAGACACCCACTCGAATAATGATTTGGACTTTCCAAGTGCAAGTGCAATAGTTCCCTCTGAGAGAGGGCCGGCCTTATTTGGCCGGTAAGATTGATGGGGGAAATGCATGCAATGTGTCGGTAATTGTTGCTAATTTGCATTAATTATAATTTAGTGCTACCCCTTGGGTTATTATATAAATATGTATACAGTATATCACTGAGGTTTGATAGGGATCGGTACACTTTTTTAATTGAAAGAATGATGATTTGCTGATCTTTTATGGGAGCTCCATAAAGGGAAATATCATAATCTTCATGATCTTTTAATTATTTTCTTTAGGATAGGTGTATAATAATCTGTTTTCATTCAAGACTAATTGGTTTCTGAGTTTACTATCTGTTTAAATCTTTATTGTCTTGCAAATCTTAATCTCAAGAAGCTTAAATCAAGTCATTTGTATATTTCTTACCATTTTCTAGAAGTGGTTCTTCTTTGCCTGCCTTTTCCCTAGTTTCTTTTGCCATTTTCCCCACTCTTTCCGGCTGCCCTTATGTTTGTATGTTCTTCGCCGAGGTAAACCTGTTAACATCATGGGTCATTTCTATTTTTTGCCGGGTTCTTTTTAGGTCAGTCTGTAATGTAATGTAATGAGTTGGTCGTGATGTCTTATGAGATTTAAATTCAAATTGCGAAGACCCAAAAATACCATGGGGTCATACCGAATCGCTGGTTTCTCTCTCTCTCTCCTCTCTTCTCCTTATTCTTTGACTATTTTTAGTTAGTGTTCTTTCTTTTTAATCCAAACTCGTTGTTATCTGTCTTGTTATTCACATTCCACTACCGTTTTGACTACTTCTACTTGTTTTCTGTTCTTTTCCATCATTTTTTTTTCAACTTCTAATTCCCATTGTTATTATTATTCTACGTCTTGGTATTCTTGTACTTCTGAGTACCTGGGGATGACGTACCACCGAGAGGTTTGTGGCTACCACAACAAAATTGCGAATGAGAGAGGAGAAACACACTCGGTCGGTGCCGGTGTTGTGTAATTTAACCCCTTTCCTTTCGTTTTTCCAACCTTTGGTTTATGGTGGAGGGTTTATGGGTAGAGCATGAAGGGTATTATAGTTTTTGTGGGTGAATAGGTAACGCTTTTATTTATTTACATTAAAGTTTTGACTATTAAAGCTATGAGCCGAGAGATATTTAAATCTTTTAAACAAATTAAGAGCTTGCTTTTAATGGAATTCATATAACCATAGGACGTTTTAGAATTTAAAGTGATGTAATATCAAAAAATCATATCTTATGGAACTTATAAAGGTTTTAGAAATTAAAAGCAGGGATCCCTTACTAGATATGACACGTTTTGAACTCTTTAGGTTGGAAATCAGTGTATATTTGTATAGCAATTCCGAAAGATGAGTTTATTAAAGATATGTAAGGGTATTTCCAGCTTCGTTGTTCTAGGAATTCCAATAGATCACTTAATTTTGATATCTGCAAAGATCTCTTATTTATAGATCTGTAAGAGTATTACCAGCTTCGTTGCCCTTTTCTGTTGCTTAAATCTTCTTCTTGTTGCCGCTGCTGTATTGCTGCTGCGTTACATATACCTATGCGTTGGCGTAGGCGTCGCTGCCGGCGTTGGCGTTGCCATGGTTGCCGCCACAAACACAGGTGTTGGTTGCAAATACGTCATCGTGCAAGCAGCGCGGCAGAATCAGGTGGAACGGCGGCGGCAGAGACTTTGTTGGCCGCGGCAGCAAAGCCAGCAAGCCATAACGGGGATGGCAGAGACACCAACACACACATACACGCACACATAGGCACGCACAGCTGTCAGCACGATCGCGATTCCTAGCCCGATGCCGACGTCGAAGCCGACGACAACGCCAACGCAAGCAGCGTAGAATAATAAGAGAAACAACAACACATGAGGCTGCCCTGTGCCAATTCCACTTTGTTTCAACGTTTCTATTTTGTGTGGTGTTCTCGCTTGTAACAGAAAAAAAAAGCAGCTAAGCAGCGACGTCGACGCCGGCAGAGGCTTCAACACCTGGCCAAAGCCACACTTTAAGCGTTTTAACTTGGCCCGATCGCTTTTAGTTGTTGTCGAGACGCGCCGCCGCACACATTTCACGCTTCCTCTCTCTCTATTAATATTCGCAAAATACCAAAAAAGAAAAAAAAAATTCGCCATTCGCATGTGTTCCCCGTTCCATTCCGTAGTCCGAGGAACCCCGGAACTCTGAACTCCCCCCCTACCAGGAACGTGCGTGGAAAACCCCTTCCGGAAAATATTCGAAAAAAAAGAGCGTTCTCGAAAAGCAAGTGGAAAAACTCAACCAACCCAAAATCCAAAATCAAAGCCAAAAGCCCAAAGTGATCTTAAGTTCCAATTAATTCAGCTTCGCATGATGTCAGAGGGGAGCTTGTCTTGCGTTATAATCGCTTCTCGTTTGATTTATTAAATGCCGCCAATTTTCAATTGATTTCAATCTCTCGCAATTGAGTTCCATTTCGAATTTTCAATCCGCGTTCAATTATTTTTTTTTAACGACGTCTTTATTACCAAAGTGCTCTGGCCCGGTTTTGTGTTTCAATTCGTTCGTTTGTTTGCAAACAAAATGCCCAGCAAATAGCGTCCAAGTAGCTGTAAAAATAATGACGTTACACCCCGATCTCCGATCTACGATCTCAGATCTCTGGGTTCCCAACCCTGCTCCTCCTCCTCCATCTACGGATTCCATCTCGTTTCGGTTTAGGTTTATTCGCCGCTGTTCCAGTTCAGAGCTCTGAAAAATACTTTATTTTTTTTTTTATATATTTTGGACTTGTGTGTGTTTGTTGTTTGTTTTGTCTCGCATTTTATTTTGCAATTTTTAACGCTCTTCTCAAAGTGGTTTATTGTGTGTGTGTGTCTCGTCTCGTTGTTGTCTTGGATTCTTTATTAATTTTAATTTATTTGGTCACAAATCCCCAGAAATGTGACAATTTGTAGAATTAATGGTCCTTTGTTGAGGTTCCAAACCAGAGTTATGAGCGTATTTTGCAATTAGATTTTCAAAAGGGGTATTGAATCATTTATTAAATTGAATTTGAATTGATTTAAATATTTGAGATTCACTCAGAATTTATTAAGAATAAAAGAGATCACACACAGATCGTTTTTTGTTAGAAAAACAAGTGAATCAGGTTGTTTATACAATCTGTTTCGTTTCTAACCGAAAAGTAAGCTTCCTAACCGATCAGACTTTAATATTTGATCAATGGCATGTCACCGAATTCGCACTTGGGAATTTTAGGTGCAATCTTTATCATTTTATTAACTTTATATGCCAAAAAATCAAATAATTTAATGATCGGATTGAGCAATGCAAATTGCCTGACATCTCTGAAACTCACCATCTCCAAACTTCGAACAGTAGCCACAAAACCGAAATAGGCAACGACCAGATGAGGCTGCCATTGAGAATGTCAAGCCATTAACGCCTCTTAGAGACGCCTCCACAGACACTTTGATTTTTTCTTCTCTTATTTTTTTTTAAAGGTATTTTTCTTGGCTCTCTAACATTTTTGTTTTTGGCATAATCACATAAAAACAACGCAGATCGTTTATAGTGTGCTTAAAGCGCTGCAATTAGCATTTTTGGTAGTGTGTGGTTGTGGTGGTTATGGTATTATTATATAGTATTTGTTTGTCACGGTGCTGCGCAGGCGTAGAACGCAACAGCAGCAGCAACAGGCAACGACAACCTCCAGTCGGCGGGGACCTGGTCTCCATTACCAATGCAAAACAAACATTTCGTCGTGCTTTCGACGGCTTTGGGTGGGCGATCTTTTTGGTCAGGCTGGGCAGCAGTGTGTGTTTTTTTTTTTTTTTATTGATCTTGAGCCATATAGATTAATCTAGAGATTTCCATATCAATTGAGGCAGTACAATGCCAGGCAATGGAAATTTGTTTCTGAGAATTGCTTGCTCTTTAATTTGAGCAATTAGTGCTTGTTTCCTTTGGGTTATATTGACCCTAAAAATTGGCAAGTTTTTCATTACTTCCTCATAATAAACTGTTACTGACTACACTTATAATTTCCTCTTTGATATGAGCTATAAATGTTGTTCTTTGATTTTATAAATCCACCCTAAATATTTACCTGCTTTTACTTGACTTCCTGTTTAATTTGCCCTTAAACTATCGCTGAAAATGGGGTATGTTGTTGCATTCCCTTAGTGTTCCCTTCGTTCTCCTCTCCATATTCCTGAGAAATATATTTGCTTGCTCATTTTGAGCATTTAGCTTTGTTTACTTTTATTATATTGACCCCAAATATTTGCCCGCTTTCGTTCACTTCCTACAGTGCATAGCAGCCCTAAAACTAGCGGTGAAATTTCACTATTCCCAATGTTCCCTGTTCCATTCTCAGAGCGTTCCCCTCCCCATTTCCCTATGCAAAGTAGGCTTGCGTGTTCCGAAACTAATGAATCTCTGCCCATGAATCAGCGCCGGTGTACATTAACTTTTTGCTGTAAATGTGTGTGCTTTTTCTTTTTTTTTTTTTTTATTTTTGCAAAATGATGGTAGCAACAACAACAAAGCAACAAAATAGCGCCAAGAGCAAGACAGACAGACAGTTGGGATAATTATGTGTACGTACAACACAATAAATAATTCGCAACAACAATGGTGGGGGCCCTCTCCATAAAGCCCCCACCACTCCACTCTGGCTCCGTTCAGTTAATTTTACTCTGCTTCAGTTCTCGATGGGGTTTCTGACAATGTCTAGGGCAATGCCATAGAACAAGACATCCGGTGCCGGTTTGAGATTCGACTTGGCTTCGGGTTGGGCTTCGACTTTGGCTTTAGCTTCGGCTTCGACTTTGGCTTTGGCTTTGGCTTAATTAAACGCAAATTGTGCGGACCGGCACGAAGAGTGCGCCAAATAATTAAACTTATTTCGAAAATCACGCAGAATTACGATAATCGGTGGCAAAAGCAACGCGGCAAAACGAAACGAACCCTTTTTAACAACGAAACAAGTTGAAACGAAACACAAAGTGAAACCCAAAAACGAAACGAAACGATAGGCGCAGCAATAACTGCGATATCAGCCCGATAACGGCGATAACATGCACTCCTCCAGCTCACAATCGACGCTTAAGCGCACCCAACAGCTGGTGCGGCAGACGAACGGCGGCCGAGGTGATGTCCTGAGCAGCGGATCCGAGGTGGTGCACTCCTCTCGTGGCCCGGCCATAACCACCAATATCGATGACTCGAACAGTCTGCGATATCGTCACGAGACGAAGCGAGAGCGCACCGTAGAGGCCGTGATCACGGACTATCCGGGCGTCTCCCCGTTGGGCAGTGTGCCTCACGAACGCACGAACTTTGAGCGCACTGTCACCTTCCAGGATCCCTCGGGGAATAGCCGCCGTGTGTCCGAAACTCGTGCTTTGGTCCCAGCCAGTGGTAGCTCTTCATCTTCGACCCAGCACTATCAACAGGTGACACGGAATAAACGCATCTCCACCGAGGTGCTGGGTTCGAGTGTGGAGAGCACCAAGACATCGCAACGTGCCCCGAATGGTCATCGACGTGTGACCACGCATATTGTCCGTAAGGTGACCACATTGAGTCGGGCCGAGGAGAATGCTCAGCCCGCCGAGGATCTGTTGCCGCCGGCCAAAATGATTCGTAGCTCGGAACTGGAGTACCGTCGTGCCCTGCCACCGGCTATAGAATCGTCCACGCAGCGCAGAGAGGTAAAAGGAATCGCCGAAGGAACATAGGCGGGGATTTACAAAAACAGCTTTGCTCCATTTTTATATTTAAATATATTCTTTATAATAATTATAGTTATAATTTTACTAATTATGAATTATTCTTGTGATCCCTATTAGATCTCCGATATTGTTGTGGGCAAGGAGGACAACGTATCCGCTCGTGAGGCCCTGTTGCGCTGGGCGCGCCGCTCTACTGCTCGGTATCCGGGCGTGCGTGTCAACGACTTTACGTCGTCGTGGCGGGATGGCTTGGCCTTCTCGGCGTTGGTGCACCGCAACCGACCGGACTTGCTTGACTGGCGAAAGGCAAGGAACGATCGGCCGCGCGAGCGCCTAGAGACGGCCTTCCACATTGTGGAGAAGGAGTACGGAGTGACGCGTCTGCTGGATCCCGAGGGTAAGTCAAAGTATCCACTTCTTCGATGCTGAAAACTAATAATTTGGATTTCCCTTCAGATGTGGACACCAATGAGCCGGATGAGAAGTCTCTCATCACGTACATATCATCGCTGTACGATGTGTTCCCGGAGCCACCGTCCATCCATCCGCTGTTCGACATGGAGTCGCAGCGTCGCGTCCACGAATACCGCGATTTGGCCCAACAGTTCATCTACTGGTGCCGCGAGAAGACGGCCTACCTGCAGGAGCGCTCCTTCCCGCCCACCCTCATCGAGATGAAGCGTCTGCTGAGCGATCTGCAGCGTTTCCGCAGCGAGGAGGTGAGCGCCCGCAAGCGCGAGAAGTCCAAGCTCGTACAGATCTACAAGGAGCTGGAGCGCTACTTTGAGACAGTGGGCGAGGTCGATGTGGAGGCTGAACTGCGGCCCGATGCCATCGAGAAGGCCTGGTATCGCATGAACACTGCCCTGCAGGATCGCGAGGTTATATTGCAGCAGGAGATCGAGCGGCTGGAAAGGCTGCAGCGTCTGGCCGACAAGGTGCAGCGCGAGATCAAGCATGTTGATCAGAAACTGACCGATTTGGAGACGCGCATCGGTGAGGAGGGCAGACGCATTGAGCGTCTGCATCCCGTGGATGCCAAGAGTATTGTGGAGGCTCTGGAGACGGAGATCCGGCATCTGGAGGAGCCCATTCAGGACATGAATCAGGACTGTCACGTGCTCAACGAGGGACGCTATCCCCATGTCAGCGAGCTGCACAAGAAGGTGAACAAGCTGCATCAGCGCTGGGCCCAGCTGCGCACCAATTTCCACACGAACCTGGTACAGAAGCTGTCCGGTTTGAAGTATCCCGTCCACGAGACCACGGTGACGCGTCAAACGCGCATGGTGGTCGAGTCCCGTCAGATCGACACGAATCCCCATTTCCGTGATCTGCTGGAGCACATTGAATGGTGCCAGAATAAGCTGGTGAGTTGTCTTTATTCTTCTCTAAGCTACTCTACTCTCCTTTAAGCTCTTTTAACCTTTTCTATCCTCCTCTATCTTTTTATATCATACCTTTAACCTCCTGTATCCTCCTCTACCATGTACCTTTATCTAAAACCATGAAATCTTTGCAGAAACAATTGAATGCCGCTGATTATGGCAGCGATTTGCCATCGGTCAAGGAGGAACTGGATCGTCAACAACACGAGCACAAGATCATCGATCAGTTCCACTCGAAAATACTCAACGATGAACGCCAGCAGACCAAATTCAATGGCGATGAACTGGCCCTGTATCAGCAGCGCCTCAATCAGCTGCAAAAGGTGTACGCCGAGCTGCTCAGCACCTCGACAAAGCGCCTGTCCGATCTGGACTCGTTGCAGCACTTCCTGGGCCAGGCCTCGGCGGAGCTGCAGTGGCTCAACGAGAAGGAGCAGGTGGAGATAACGCGCGACTGGGCGGACAAGCAACTCGACTTGCCCTCCGTGCACAGATACTATGAGGTAAGTCCGCCCCGCCCTCTAGAAACCCCCTTTAGAGCTAGTATATGTAAATTTGTGTTGTGCTTCTATCCGATTACAAGCGTGCATTTGGTAATGGCGACGAGGTAAGAGATACCAATTGGTTTAACAAATACCAAGAAATAAATTTATTAAATCGAAAAAGAGAGCAAATCCAACCAAGTGCACTTCTCCAGTACTGTTTCCTATAGCTTTACTTATCATTATATTGTGTTAATTCCCCCACAGAACCTTATGTCCGAACTGGAGAAGCGTGAAATGCACTTTGCCACCATCCTCGATCGCGGTGAGGCCCTGTTGAACCAACAGCATCCGGCCTCCAAGTGCATCGAGGCCCATTTAACTGCCCTGCAGCAGCAGTGGGCCTGGCTCCTGCAGCTAACACTCTGCCTGGAGGTTCACCTGAAACATGCCACGGAATACCATCAGTTCTTTGGCGAGATCAAGGATGCCGAACAGTGGCTGGCCAAGCGCGACGAAATACTCAATAGCAAGTTCTCGCAGTCTGACTTTGGCCTCGATCAGGGTGAAACCCTATTGCGAGGCATGCAGGATTTGCGCGAGGAACTGAATGCCTTTGGTGAAACGGTGGCCACTCTTCAGCGACGTGCCCAGACTGTGGTGCCGCTGAACAAGCGCCGACAGCCGGTGAATCGTCAGGGACCGGTGCAGGCCATCTGCGCGTACAAGCAGCAGGGTCAGCTGCAGATCGAAAAGGGTGAAACGGTTACGCTGCTGGATAACTCGGGACGTGTCAAGTGGCGCGTGCGCACAGCCGGTGGCCAGGAGGGCCCGATACCCGGCGCCTGTCTACTATTGCCGCCGCCCGATCAGGAGGCTATCGATGCCGCTGAGCGTCTGAAGCGACTCTTTGATCGATCTGTGGCCCTGTGGCAGAAGAAGCACCTGCGTCTGCGCCAGAACATGATCTTTGCCACCATTCGCGTGGTGAAGGGTTGGGACTTTGACCAGTTCCTGGCCATGGGACCCGAGCAACGTACGGCCATCCGGCGTGCCCTTAACGACGATGCCGACAAATTGCTGAGCGAGGGCGATCCCAATGATCCGCAGCTGCGACGACTGCGCCGTGAAATGGACGAGGTCAATCGACTGTTCGATGAGTTCGAGAAGCGAGCGCGCGCCGAAGGTGAGTGTGGGAGTATGTCCGGAGGGGGGGTAAAGGGGAGATCTTCAAGGGAATGGCTATTGCCTCGCTTTTCAATTGACGACGCTCGCCAGCTGTCCCAAAGAAACGGTTAATTGACGGCGGCTAATTGAATTTAATACTTCGGGGTCTTGAGTGGCGCAAAAGTGACAGGCAGGAAGCCAGAACGCGACTCAGTCTTGTCAAGCCGAGTCAACCATGAAGAAGCTATTCGCGACTGTCAAAACAAGGGGTAATCCTGTACAAAATCATTTAGATTATATTATTATTATGTTGAAACTTGAGAGAGACCTTAACTTCAAACCTAATCTCAATTTTCCCCTGCCCTTACAGAGGAGAGCAAACAGGCCAGCCGCATCTTCACCGAGGAATGCATTGCCATCAAGAGCAAGCTGGAGGATATGGCCCGTGAGCTGGACCAGATTATACTGGCACCCTTGCCCCGTGATCTGGACTCTCTGGAGCATGTCCTCGAAATTCATGCCGACTATGAGCGCAGGCTGCACTTGTTAGAGCCGGAGCTGAAGCATCTGCAAGAGACCTTCCGCACGATTGCCCTGAAGACGCCCGTGCTTAAGAAGAGCCTGGACAATCTGATGGAGCTGTGGAAGGAGCTGAATACCCAGAGTGGCCTGCACAAGGATCGCCTAAAGCTGTTGGAGGCCTCGCTGGCTGGCTTGGAGGATAACGAACATGTGATCTCCGAGCTGGAGAATGAATTGGCCAAGCACCAGGATCTGCCATCGACGGCCGAGGGTCTGCAGCATGTGTTCAAGCAACTCAATCATATGCAGGATATTATTACACAACAGCAGCCGCAAATGGACAAGATGAACGATGCGGCAGACCAGCTGGGACGCATGGGTGTGCCCACAAAGGTGCTGGGCGACCTCAAGCGCCTGCACTCGAATGTGGAGCGCCTGAACACGCGCTGGAGTGCTGTGTGCAATCAACTGGGCGAAAGGTGAGTTCACCTGGCCAGGCGCCACCTGTTCCACTGTGTGTGTGTCGCCTCATTGGCGTCCACAGATGGAGACGAGAACCTGCTTTTCTAACACTGTGTTCGCTCACTCTTTCAGAATGCGCTCATGCGAGACGGCTATTGGGCTGATGAAGAATCTCCAGTCGAGCGTGCAAGTGGAGGAATCATGGGTGGATGGCACCACGGGTCGCCTTTCGGCCATGCCCACCGCCACATCGGCGTACGAACTAGACGTGAGTACCGAGACGCTGCCAGACCCTTGTAATAACTCAATTACCCATTCCAAGATCAGCGATAGTCTCTCTTTAGCATTAGAGAACCGATCCTTGTACAGTTTTGTTCAGTTTTAGAGGATTACCTACCTACAGAGGGAGAAGATCTTCTCCCTTGTGGGCGTAAAAAAAACACAAAGTATATATACGTAGACTTTCCTTGAAAACGGAATTCCCCTTGTAGCCATTGATTGAACCCGCGTCCAAATGTAGCTGCTCCTATTTTTAATGGGCTTAAACCGCCGGTGTTGGACACGTCTCAGTATATATTATATAAATATCTTATTCTATGTGTATATCTATATTGTTTTTTGTCTTTGTACCCCATTTACAACATATGTTACCTGTCCCCCAAACAATATATATGAAGAAGAGATACAATCTCCCGTCCCTTGTCCGTATTCTTGCAGTAGTTCTTGTCTAATCCAACAGCGGTCTGTGGTCCTCCCACACATTCCTCACATATGTACATATATATACACATCAGACAGACCTCCAAAAGAACAGCCTACACACAACCAATACCCATACGGGGAGATATCCCCTCCCCTCCCTCGTCACACTGTAAATTGATACCAAATTCGTGTTTGTAGTCTTTGAAACTTAACTACTTTTATGTTTTTGTAGTTATTTGTCCCCACCCTTAGATATGTAAGCCGCACCTATACACATACCATCCCAATTCTAATGATATTGGGATCTTACATTATTCTATATATTATATATACATACATATATCACCCAGTATTATCGTATTTGTAGTTGAAAACTAATTGTACAATTGTATTTTTGTCTAATTTTTGTATTTTCACAATCAAATTATTATCACACACTATAAACCAACACAAAAATGATCAAAAACTATAAACCAAACCAAAAAATACCAATTGAATGTCCTGCAAAATCGAAAACAAAAAAAATACCCCTCGAAAATCCATATATAGAAACTGCTCGGAGCTGCACTCGAACGAAAACCAAAAATCGAAAATGTCAACGTGGCTGGAGGACGACTTATACGCGAAGCCAAGGTAAAAATTTGTATGCCTGTTCTACTGAGTGTGTGATATAATAGAGCTGGAAAAATATCAATATTTTAAAGTGGATATATCGATGTTTACATATAAAAAATATCGAATTAATCGATAGTTTTCCAGCTCTAAGCTAGAACGGGCTTTGCTAGCCCGTTCCACCAGTGCTTGCAGAGATCTCTCTGTGAAGTATCGAAGTTGGTCTTAGAGCTGCTAAAACATCGATATTTAAGGCCGATATATCGATTTTTATATTAAAAAACATCGAGAAATTTGATAATTTTCAGCTCTAAGCTTCTAAGATAGCAAACGCTGATCTTTGGTAGCCCTTACAGCCAGTGCTCGCTGAGATCTCTCTCTGTGAAGTCCTGGAAGTTGGGGTTACCATAGATCAAGCTCTTTTTTGTATGACTGACATGAGTGATTGTGAAAATTTCGATCGAATACCGAAATCCCTCCTTCCAAATAGCTCTCTCTATCTATATGAACACCTCTTAGCTGTTTCTCTGCCTCTTTCAACACAAATTCCTTCCAATTAAATATATTTAATGCTTTTTAAACCAAAAAGTCTTACCTGGACGGGTAAAGGGTGCGTGAATAACACTTGGGGTGGGTAACCGATACCACAGCCTGAACAAATTAAACTCAAACTCAACAACAACAACAAACAACAAACAAACCAACAAAACTTACCAAACAAACCAATTAAAAAGCAATTTTTACCAAAAACGAAGTAATTTCTTATTGATTAATCAATAAAAACCAAAATAAAAAGCACTAAATATATCAACCAAAGCCCCCTTACCCCCTCTATCTCTCTGACAAAAAAGCAATTTGTTTAACACACAAAATTACTAACATTTAACCGAAATTAACCAACCGAACCCAACGAACCAAATCGAATCGAAATCAATGTCATCGCTGGACTCCTGGAGCAGATCTACGATAGCAAGTGCCTGCGATTCGTGGACTGGCTGCTCGAGGCTCGGCCATCGTTCTCGCCGCCGCGTCGAGATCTCCGGCCGGCGGATAGCGATCCGGGTGCCACACAGTATTATAGCCACCGTTTGGACAATCTCAATACGAAATACGACAGGTTGCTGGAACAATTGTCGCAGAGGCTAAAGACAGCTATCGAGGTGAATGGCAGCGATGGTCTGGTGAGTAATACTCCTCTTTCGAAAGGATCCCTTTGCGAGGTGGAGAGGCCCTGACAATGATGATGTCAGAGTCTATTTTGGTAACAGTTCGTTGGCTATTAGGCGGCAGGGTTCAAGTTCAAGTAAAAAACGAGTTTCGCTTTCGCTTTTCTACGCGTCGCGTCGCGTCTAGTTTTCAAATGCAAATACGTACGTCTCTATATCTCTGGTATCATTGTATCTGCCCCTTCATCTGTGCCGTGTGTGTGTCTCTCTCTCCCTCTCTGTTTGTATCTGTTACCGCTGGTTAGTATTATTAAATTAACCTTCAGAATCGGTGCACACAATAATAATGACATCACATCAAAGTCTCAGAGTGTCAACGCTTGAAATGTTGCCGCCATAAATCATGGCTTGATTAATTTTATAAAAAACGAATTTTAAACTCTATTTTTTTGTGGCTGCTCGTGACTGTCAATTGATGCAGCAATTTGTTTCATGTTTCAAATATATAAATAAATATTGCCTAGCTGCATTATGTCAGGAGTTTTTGTTATTCTTTTTTTTAATTCCCAAACAATAAAAGCTAAAAAACGAGGTAGATAAACCATTGCCACATTGTCATGTGGCTGACCAATTAGGCAAATTGGAGACAGATTTCAAATTAAGAATGACGACGACGATTTCTATAAATATTAATGAGGTTCCAACCGCCGCACTCGTATGGGTTCCTATATACTATATACTACCATACCTCGAAGCTCACAATTTTATGCCTGCGGGGGGGACGTCATCAACATCTTTGTCGCCATTAATGATTCCATCTGTCAACTCTTTTTTTTTTTTTTGTTTCTAAGAAATATTTTTCTTATTTTGAGCATTTTTGTTCAACTGGTTTGGTTTTTTTTTTGTTGCCGTTCAAACTAAGGGGAATTCAATTAAAATCATTGATTATCTTGGCTATTTGGCTAACCAAAAGAAGCCGGCTGTTTAAATAAGTTGAGTGTAAATATTTAACTGGCAATTACCATAATGAATGAGCAGAATAGGGATGGCCGGACATGATGTAAACAGAAGTTCAATCACCTCGAAGAATAGAAGTTGTAATACGATTTATTCTGGCTTCTTGAAGGGGTGTAACCTTGTGATGTAAACATGAATTTATGGGTTTAACTATTCAGATTTCTGT
This sequence comes from Drosophila parvula, assembly GCA_018904695.1. Lineage (NCBI taxonomy): Eukaryota > Metazoa > Arthropoda > Insecta > Diptera > Drosophilidae > Drosophila > Drosophila parvula. Next base: position 77,309 of record JAEIIG010034723.1, read on the forward strand.
TGAAGTTAGCAAGCAAAAATAGCTGCTCAAGTCTCCCATTTCATTAACAATCGAAGGTGTTATAAACAAGTTCACGCTGATCCCTCACTCAATGTAATTCCAATTTGTTTTGAAACCTTTCAAAGGTGTTTTTTTTTTTGTACCTGGAGCCGAGTGACATCATAACTGCTCCATTACCACTTCGCCTTCAACTCGAAACCAACTTGATATGCATAGCAGGGGCGGACAGAAGCGGCTCCGCGGCTGGCTTAAGTAGACTGGAATAGCAAACTATGTATATATATATCATATATATATATCTATTTTGTTATTTAGAAGGTTAGATGGCGGCACAAACTGGTTTTGCTTGCCAAAAATAAAGAGCCCCCCAGAAGATCTATAGCTACGAAATAAGCAGCGGCAAGGGAGATACTTTGTTCTCGACTTCCGCATATTGTTTTCGACTTTAATTTGGATTTAACTCCGTTTGAAAAAAGACCTCTTTAATACCTCTTTGTCCCACGAAACCTTTGGTAAAGGGGGGGATTGTTTATAATTTTTGGCGCAACAGCTGGTGTTGGGGAGGCAATGCTCTCCGGCAACTAGCCGGCATTTCGAAGCTCTCACTACCAGCTCTCTCTCTGCTGCCAGTTAGTCTCTAAATAAAAAAGCTCGCTCTTCTCTGCTGCCCAGAGATTCTCTTGGTACGGCTTGGTAGTGCCTCCATTCAGTACCGAATGCGACGTGGTTGTGTAACGACGCAACCGAATCGCGTATACGCTGTGTGTGTTGGCTGTGCCGTGCCGGTGAAACGAAACTTAAACAAAGGCCCAAAACCTTTAGAACCAGCCGGATTTTGTTGGATTTTCAAATTCCAATACGAATTATACGTGTAATTATGAGCGAATACATGTGATAAATAAATACAAATAAGCAACGGCTACTTATAGACTGTAGATATCCTCGCACGTTGCTCATACGCCGGATGGGCCAACATGATGTCACATACGGAAAGATAGAAAGTGTGTCCCTGCCTGTGTGGTAGTGCCTTCAATTTCAATTGAAAGCGATTCGTTGTGGCCCCACTTTTATTTAATGCTAATAGAACATTTAAATACACATTCCCATTTGCTGTGAACCTTAAAAAAAGAGTGGGCTGTATTATATGGCCGCGCGAAATGAAGTCACTCGAAAAGCAAACCGATTCTCGCGTAGAGTGTGAACCGAAAAAAAAAGAAACAAAACCAAAAATAAAAGAAAAATACATTATTAATATAGCCTTGAATATGTCGCAAGAATCAACGGAATGTTGCTGCCCGTCTGTTTGGTGTTAATGAAAATAAAAGCACAAACACACACACATAAAAAATCGACAAAAACTAAAAGCCACAATATTTGTTGGTAGTGACTCAGCTGGTTTCAGTTCGTTAAAAATTGCATTAAAACGGGGGCACAAATAAACCATTACCTAGTGCAGTTAAATAGCGTTAAATAGCTCCAACGAAATATCAATAATAAATCGAGGCATTTTCTTCTGTCCACGCTCAATTATTTAGTGACTTGCCTGATATATGACTTCCTATCAACGCCGGAGATCGCGGGAGTGTCAGGGCTGGCGCTAATCTAATCTATGAGGTGCAATCCATCAGAGGCGTTGCGATGCTTGGAACTTGAGCGATCAGTTCCAGATTTCCACCGAACAAATTCTTTTTTTTTGACTCTCTGGGCTGGCCTGCACTTTTCCCTTCCGCCTCGATTATCGATTAAACTCGTGCCACTGCTTCTGTGTATAACTTCTGCCATGTATAAATATATATATATATATATATATATATATTTTTAGCGGCATTCTAACGATAAATCAGGAATGAAAGCGAGCGTTTCTTTTTTTTTTTTTTGGGGTCTTTGCCTCTTTGCCGTCGCCAAACTATAAAAGGGAGGCGCCTCTATTTTCGTGTGGCGGCTAAGGCAAAAGGCGAGGTCCAAATGCAGGCTGCAGCATGCTGCACGAGAGAGCTTTTCTTTTGTTCTCGCTCGCTCTCTCTCTCTCTCTTTCTCTCTTTGCCCTCGTTTTGTGTGCCGGCACAACGTGGCGTATTAGTCATGTTATCAGTGTCAAGCGCATCCCCGGCCAAGTAAACGGTTTAATCTCCTCAAGAAGCCATTGAGACGTATGAGTTTTGTGTGCCACACTTAGCATATAGTTCAGCTTCAATTTGCACACACTAGTTCAGCTTCAATTCGCAGCTCGGCAAACTTGTTTCATTTCTAATCAAAATAAATATTCGCCGCTCTCTGATGACATCATTGTTCTCGCACTTGAACTCATATATTATATATATGACTGTCCATGTCGGTGTTGTGTTTGGTTCCTGTTTGTTGCTTTTACCGACTCTAGGGCGACCTTGAAAAGCAGCAGCGAATTAGTTGTTTGTTTGTTTTTCGAAAATGCAAATCATAAACGTTGATCGCTTTCCGGAGAGGGAGAAAGAGAGATAGACGAGGCTCCTCCAATTAATGACTTCATTCTGGTAAATGATACTCCAACAGAATGACGTCAATGCACTTCAGAACCATGGCTATGACCTGCAACTCTCCCCTCCCCCTATGCTATTGCCTGTCAGTGTTCATAAAGATAAAAATGAAATTACCAGATGTATCGTCCGATAAGATGTACTATGGATACCAGATACAGATACAAGAAAAGAGGGGGCTCTTTTATGTGGCATTCATGGGGATCCCTGCACTCTGGCAAGAGTTTGCACAACGTTATTTGCAGAGCAGTGGAGAAGGTCGCCTTCACCGCCTATATATAACGTCATTTCTATTTTCATAAAGGCTTTGGGTTTTGTGTGCGTGTGTTTTATTTTTTATTTTTTTATTTATTTTGTACTTTACTTTGTGCTTTCTTTGTGATTTGTGTGTGTGCTTCGGTGCGGTGCTGATAATAATAATATTAATAATAATAGTAATGTGTTCCTTGTGTGGAACCGAAAGCAAGTGAATCAACACGAGCGTAGGGCAGGCCGGAAATTTTAAGACCAAATGTCATGATTTCGCGATGAAACATTGTTTTATAGAGGGCACAAGAGAAGCATATTCGAGCCGAAGCTCCAATTATTTTTAGTTTGCTTTATCGCCAACGGTGACTTTATCTGGCGACTTCATATCACTCTCACGCCTGCCATAAACACATTCCACACGGGCAGGCCAGGCCTACTTCAAAGTGACGCGTCTCTATGTCTATCCGTGTATCGTAAATCGTAAAATCGCAAATCGCAAAATCGCTAAAATCTAATTGCTTTTGTCACAATTAAATCTCGCACAGTGTATTCAAGAAGCCTCCAGTAAGCCAACGAATCAAAACCAAATTGCTGACTATGACAAAGTCGAACTGAATCAAACGAAAGCCTTAGACATGCCTCAGCATAGATCGGGTCGCAAGGCGACCAAATCCAAAACCCACACCTCGACCACGACCACAGCTGTCCAAGTGGCAGAGGAAAGTGACTACGACTTTGCGTTCGAGTTTCAGGTAAAAAACAGCTCCTCTTTCTCCTTTTCGCCTCGCAAAGACCTTCCCTAGATAGTTAGTTAACTTAATTTATATTTTTTGGGCCAAAAACTTACCAAAATCGCTTTCGTTTTTGGCATTTAGCAATACGCTGAGAGTCTACAGAAACCGCTCAAGACCTTTAGGGTTGACTTCAGTGCGGGCAGCGTGCCAACTGGCGATGGTAACGCTGCACGTCCGGAGGATCTCTATACCACCACCTACAGCACCACACAGTGAGTATGAGTAACTTGGGAGTAATGAAGTTAAGAACGAAGATTCTTAATATAAAAAAAAATTGAATCTAAAGAGAGAATTTAGTCCGGAATCTAGAGTTTATTTCCCTTTCCCTATTCCCTTGCAGATTCAGCTCAACGAAGACAACGAAAAGCTCTACGAAGAGCGTCTACAGTAGCGATGGCTTGGATGCCGCTAGTCAGGAGGTTGGTAGCAGCACCTCTGCTAACCCAACCCCGTCGCAGATCCAGTTCAGTCAGATTAGGTCGGTCAAGGGTCCGGTCCAATCTGCCCTGGATAATGCCAGTATTCGCGATCCTAGCACCGGTCGCATTATAACCATCGGCGAGGCCATTAAGCTGCGCATCCTGGACATACGCACCGGCGAGATGGTGGTGGGTGACCGCCGCATCGGTCTGGAACAGGCCGCCGAACAAGGCCTAATTGATGCGCAAACGGTCCGCCATTTATTGCAACCCGGAGCGAGACGTGATGCTAGCGGCAGGGAACTGTCCCTGCTGGAGGTTGTACAGCGCGAAATTATCGAAGCGGAATCCGGCGTTGAGACAGCAGAGAAGCGGATCAAGGTAAACACGGTAACGACCGTTGAATCGCCCGAGAATCCCCGGAATATTGCCGATGCCATTACTGCGGGTAGTGTGGACACCAAGACCGGCCTGTATCGCGTCAAATCCGGCCAGACGATCAGCCTGGCGGAGGCCTACGAGCGCGGCTACCTCATCCGGCACGAGTCGGTGACAATCAAGTCGAATGCACTGTGCCTGAGCGATGCGATTTCGCATGGCCTGGTCGATGGCGCCGGCTGGATAGCGGATCGCAACTCTGGCGACAAGTTCCGGCTGGATTCGGCCATTGCCAATCAGTTGATCGACGCGAGTGTGCGCGAAGTGGTTGACCCGAAACGCGATACGAAAATTACACTGCAGGAGGCACTGCAGTCGGGCGTCCTAAATGCCAAAACCGGTCGGTATGTGAACGAGGTGACCAAGGAGAAGTTAACGTTCGGGGAGGCGCGCAATCGTCAGTTGATCGTGAAACCGTACACGCTGAAGGACATCTGCGATTTGAATCTGCTCGACAAGCAGGCCCAGATCACGAGTCCTATGCGTCGCGAAAAGCTGAGCATTATGCAGGCCATCGAGGCCGGTGTGCTCGACGGGAATCTACTGAAGTGCATCACCAAGCGTAAGGGTGAATTGGTCACCCTTCAGGAGGCCATAGCTGACGGCATCGTGCTGCCGGCCGAGTGCAAGTACCGCGACTTTATGACAGGTGAGTTAATTAGCATTCCGGAGGCGGTGGAGCGCGGTCTCATTAGTTCCGTGGCGCAGCGTTCGATCTTCGATATTGATGGGTTCAAGGATCTGAGGAGCAATGACTATGTTAGCTTTAATGTGGCCCTCTCGCGTGACCTTTTGCGTCGCAAGAGCACGGGCTTTGCCTTAGAGACGGGTAGGGATAGTCTAGTGCCGCTAGAGGTGGCCGTGGGTGAGGGTCTGGTGCGCCAGGAGGTGTACGAGATGTTTAATCGCGGCATCGGGGTTCATAATGCCAGTGGTCAGGAGCTCAGTGTCTTCGATTTGGTCTATCACAATCTGATTGACCCGAAGACGGGCTACCTGTTGGACCCGAAGACCGGGGAGACAGTGCCTTTGGACACCGCCATCGAGCGGAAGTTCATCACACCCGAGGGAGCTCTGCTACTGAGCAGCTTGCTTAACATTACACTGACGACGGAGACGGTGACACGAACGATCAATCGGTATGTGACAATCAGGGCGGGTTCCCAAGAGCCGGGCGGCGAAAGTGTGCTGCTCACTTTCACAGAAGCAGTGCGTCAAGGTTTCATCGACGAGGATAGGCAGCTGTTCAAGGATCCCAAGACAGGCAACGTTTACTCCGTCCAGCAAGCGCTTAACTACGGCCTTCTTGTGCCCGACAGCAATCAAACGGTGCCGGAGCCAACGAACAGGAAGAAAACCAAGTCCACGATCACCATTGTGACCAAGCAGATCATACCGGAAGCGGAGCCCATCAAGCTAAACACACAGCACACCAAGTATGTGGAGAAGTCGGTAGAGATTCCCATTGCCCAGGAGTTGGTGAAGCCTCAACGTGTTATCTCCGATTTTATTAACATGGAGAAGAGCAGCTATATCGAGCAGAATGTGACGGAGCGTCAGATTATGGAGCTACCACCCGGCGGCTGGCGACTGAAGGATGCTATCGAGCAGCGCCTGTTTAATCCCGATACGGGAGTGTTCCATGTGCAGGGCACTGATCGTTTGGTCAACTTTGAGGAGTGCATCAACAGGCAGATCATTAACAATCTATCGGTTTCAGTTATAGATCCCAGCACCGGCGACAAGATCTCCGTGCAGTCAGCCTTTGAACGTGATATTTTGGATAGTTATGGCAATTATACCAACAGCAGGAAGCAAGTCCTGGGCATGCGAAGTGCCATTGATGAGGGCAAGATCATCCTGGAGACTGTGCCGGCGACAAGGGGAGCCAATCAAAAGACAATCCTTCGCATCACTAGGGTAAACAATATGCCAGATGTTCTAGAGGTTTCCACACCCCTAAAAGATGCCCCGCCCAAGTTCGTGGAGGTGCTCACCTGCCAGCGAGAGCTCGCTTCACCGGAGCCCCTACAAATTGCACCTGGCGCCATATACGATCCGTCCACAGCCTTGGTGATCTTTACACAGAGCGGGGAAACGGAGAATATCTTTGATGCGGCCCGACAAGGACTGATTGATGAGCAACTGATTAAGATCATTGATCCGACGACAAAGCAACCCATTTCCGTGACAGAGGCTATTGCTCGCGCCATCTACGATCCGAAGACAGCAACGATACTCGATTCAGAAGGACAACCAGTTGACCTAATCACAGCCACCAAACTGGGTCTATTGAGTGTAGTTGGTGCCCCATTGGTTGCCGCCGAGGGAGCCCTGAGAACGGTTCGCTTTGTCACCGATCCGCGAACGGGTGAGCAAATTCCCGTGGAGGTGGCCTACGAGCGCGGTATCGTGTCACGGGATCAACTGCATCGCGGACGATCCTTTGACATTGAACCGTCGAGGACGACGGTCGAGGAAAAGGTGGTCGTTCTGCAGCGAATGCGGAAGATTATCCTGAAGCCGAAGGATGCCCAGCGCAAGGGAATCATTGATGAGGAGACCTGCCAGATTCTGGAAAACACCAGCAACTTTACCAATCCCAAAGGCGAGGTGGTCAACATTAGCGAGGCTCTGAATATGGGTCTTATTGATGGTCGTCGCGGTAAGATTATCGATCCCCAAAGCAATCGAGTCCTTAATTTCCGCCAAGCCGTGGAACAGAAAATTCTGGATCCCGAGCAGACTAATCACATACTCATGCCATTGGCCAAGAGCTTGTCCGTACCAAGGCTGGCGGCACAGGGACTAATTGACCCACAAACTCAGACCATTGTACATCCAGAAAGTGGCTATCCACTGAGCATCCACGAGGCGATCGTCTGTGAGGTCTTGGATCCGCAATCGAAACTTCACAAGCCGGAAAAATGCACCCTGGAGGAGGCGATCACCAAGGGCATTGTCAATGCCGATAATTCGACATTTAGCTACAAAAACAAGACCCTTAACATAACCGAAGCCATCGAAGCTAAACTTTTCGATCCCAGCTACGATCAGACCAAATCCAAGGTGGAAATACCGCCGGTGGGCATGATCTTCCCAGTGGCAGTTGAAAAGAGCCTCGTGGAGCCGTCAAAGCGTGTGGTTCTGCATCCTAGTACGAAAAAGGCACTGCCCATTAAGCAAGCCATCGAGGAGAACTTCATTATGTCCATTCCCTATGCTCCCAAGCCAGATGCTATTGAAGTGGTGCCTGCCTTGGAGCGGGGTCTCATCGATGTCGCATCCCAAACGCTGACGGTTCCAACAACTGGAGAACGTTTGCCCTTACGTCAGGCCATGGAGAATGGTGTGCTGGTGGTGAAACATCTCTCTGATTTCGTGGTGACCCAGAAACCCATTCCCAAGACAGAGATAATGGAGACTGTTCGAGCCGTTCACACGGTGACCACCAAGACCATTGAACTGATGCAAGGCTACGTTCTCATCTCTAACAACGAGGTGCAGAACGTTAACACCGGCGAAGTGTGCAGCCTGGAAGAAGCTAAGGAGATGGGAATCCTGCGCGAGGAGTCCACAACGCGAGAGACCAAGGCGACGGCGGGAGAGAGTCCGGAGGTTGTCGCAACCCTGCCCACGAGCAGCGATCAAACCGTTGTTGTGGAGGAACGAACCCAGACAGTTGTGGTCAGCTCGGACACTCACAAACAGGAAATGCAAGTGGTCAGCACGACGCAGTCCACCAAGGAAACACCCATTCCAACTCTGACCGAAAGTGAAACAAAGGGCAGCAAGGAGCCATCGAAGACCCTGCAGAATGTGAAGGATGCCGCCAAGATGGGAGCACTGGGAGTGATTGCAGCTCCAGTGCTGGCCGGCGGAGCCATTGTAAGCGGCGTTAAGAGCCTCATCAAGTCTGTGAAGTCTCCCAGTGAAGATGCCAAGACTACCAAGCAACCAGAACAACCTCAAACCTCCTTCATCGACCAGGAACGTCACAATGTGCCACAGCCGCAACAAGTGCCAAGTGAGGTGGACAATCTCCTCAACGAAACAGAGAATTTCATCAGCTCGACAACTGCCAACTTCATAGCAAACGAACAGCAGCAGGTAAAGCCTCAGGAGCCAACTACGGTGGAGTCAACGAGCACACTGACCACCACAACAGTCACAACAATAACTACCTCAAAAACAGTGACAGAGTCTGGGGATCTGGAACCAGTTGTGGTTGAAGATGTCAAGACCACCACAACTGTGGAAGAGAAACCAGTTGCGGAGCAGGTCATTGAGAAGCCCAAGGAAGTACCAGAAGAAAATATTGATATTGTTAAGGTAACTGAAACTATCACTACAGTGACAAGTAAGGAGACAGATTCGATATCAGAAAAGACAGCTCCAAAGGATGCCACTCCTGAGGAACCTGCCCAAAAGAAACCAGCGCCAGAGCCAGTTAAGAAAGAAGAAAGTCCCAAGCCAGCAGAAAAAGAGCCCACACCAGAACCAGTTAAGAAGGACACGACTCCTGAGCCAGTTAAGAAAGAGAAAACTCCTGAGCCAGTTAAGAAGGAAACAACTCCTGAGCCAGTTAAGAAGGAAACAACTCCTGAGCCAGTTAAGAAGGAAACTACTCCCGAGCCAATCAAGGAGGAAGTATCAGAGCCACTTAAGAAGGAGAAAACACCCGAGCCGGCACAAAAGGAACCTTCTCCAGATCCCGCAACAAAGCCAGAACCAAAGCCAAGAACTGCCAAAAAGGAGGAGTTATCAGATATCGAGCCACCTTTTATGGCTCCACTTGCCCCATTCGCTGAGCCTGCCTCTGAGACAAAGATTACGGAAATAACAACTGAAGTTGTAGAACCTGTCACAAGTTCAGAAACTATCACAACTATTACAACAACGGTGAGGACAATAGAAGAACAGCCGACTATCCAAGAAGTCACAGTCATTACAAAGTCAGAGCCAGAGAAGATTGAGGATACACAGATCAACGAACCAATCATTCAGGAGCCCGCTGAAGTGGAGATCACAGGTGAACAGCCTACCACAATAGTGTTGGAAGAAAGAGTGATCACCATTGAAGAGCCAACCATCACAGAATCTACGGTGACAACAACAACCATTACCACAACAACCAAAACCACTGGCACTGAAGGTGAGCTTCCACAGGAGACTGTGACCACTGAAATAGTGAAAGGAGTGCCTGTAGAGGAAACAACTAAACCAACTGACACAAGTCAGACAACCGAAACTGTTACTACAAAGACAACTATCATCAGTGAAGAGAAGAAGCAACCCCAACAACCTGGTGATCTCGAGCAGATCGGTCAACAGCAGCCTACTTCGGACAAACATCAGTCCGTTGTTGATTTTATTCAGAATGAGAAAGGTTCGATGGAAGTGTCGGGAAGTGGTAGTAACATCATGCAGAATGTTAAGGATGCGGCCAAGTTAGGCGCTTTGGCTGTTGTGGGAGCACCGATCCTTGCTGGCAAGGCTTTGGTGGATGCCCTGACCTCAGAAAAGGCACCGAAACCAGGTCAAACCACATCCCATGTTGTAACCGAGTATGTAGAAGAACTACCAAGTGATGTCTTCTCCACTGGCAGCACCACATTAACCACCAAAGTGACCACTACTACCACCACAATAACGACAACAAGTGCAGAGGGTACACCGGAAGATGAGGCACGAGATGTGGTGGAAATGCCAGCTCAAACGGTGGAAACAACCATTAAACGAGATGTGCCCAGAACCCTGGCCATTGGTGATGCTATTTCCCAGAAACTAATTAGCCCCGATGAGTGCCAGGTGATTGTGGATGGTGAACAGCAGTCTCAGACCGTTTCGACACTGCTCAAGGAGGAGCAGCTAAGTCCATTGGACGAAGTGCAGATCATTGACGACAAACTGATTGTACTGCAGCAGGTCACCTACTTGGTGGATGTGGACACCGAATTAACGGTCGAGAATCTGAGCGATCTGAACATCTATGATCCCGAGAATCAGTACTTTATTGATCCCAACACAGGCCAGAAGATCTCCTTCCACAGCCTGGTCTTTGACATGAATATTTTCAATCCGGAGACCATCTTAGTTAAGAACTTCAGCACAGGCAAATACGAAACGCTGACAACGGCCCTAGAGCGTCCACTGCTGGACAGGCACACTGGACACATGGTCGATCCCAAGACTGGCAAGAAGATCCCATTCTTCGAGTGCATAGCCCGCGAATGGATAATCCGCTCCAATCCCGAGGAGCAGCGACCGTCGGGCATCGAGAACGTGACAATCGACACTCAGACCGGACAGGTGGTGCTTGACGATGGTCGAGTTTGCTCCATTGTTGAGGCAATCAACAGTGGCAAGCTGGACATCCAGTCGATATCGGTGCGCGACCCAGTCAGCGGTGAGGTGATTCCCCTGCGTATGGCAATTGAGTTGGGGGTGGTGGACATGCAGGCGGGCACGGTGATAGACATTCAGACGCTCAAAGAGATCCCCATGGAGTTGGCATTCCAGCTTGGCTTCTTGGTGCCCGGCGCACGTAAGCCCATCTCCTTGGAGGCGGCCGTCCGCAAGGGTTTGTACGATCCTGAGACAGGCAAACTTTTCGACTCGGAGAGTCAGAACCAGGTCGATGTCCAAAAGTCCATTGAAATTGGTCTAGTTGACCCGAAGATATCGCTAATTGTGGATACAGTAACCAAGAAGGAAGTGAAGCTAGACTGTGCCATCGAAGACGATTTGGTGGTGCCGGCCACGGGTCAGATCAAGGACAACAAGAACAACACGCTGGTACCCTTCGATGTCGGTGTGCAGCAACATCTGCTGAAGACGGACAGCGTTACCTGGAGCCTGCCGGAGGTGCTGCAGCGTGAATACTACTTGCCCAGCACTGGCAAGGTCCTCAATCCGGTCACCGGCGAGGAGATTCTGCTCCAACAGGCCATTGAAATGGGCTTCGTGGAACTGGACACGACACTGGTTAAGGACGCCGATCACAACAAGATTGTGCCGGGCAAAGAGGCGGCCAAGGTGGGTCTTCTGGACACAGTTCGCGGCACACTCAGTTCGCCCAATATCAGCCTCGATGAGGCCTTTGTCAAGGGCTATTTGATCAGCACAAAGAAGCCGCTATCCCTGGTCGATTGTCTGCTGCGTGGTCTTTACGATCCCTCGACAGCCAAGTTCACCATCGACGACAAGCAGCTGGACCTTAAGTCGGCCATTGCCCAGAAGCTAATCAATCCCGAGGAGCTGGTGCTGCTCGATCCGAAGACAGAGTCCATCATATCCATAACCGAGGCCATTGCCAAGGGATATCTGGATCCGATTGGCGGATATGTGATCAATCCCTATGCCTCCACCAAGTTGTCTCTCCACGAAGCCCTCGAGAATCGCATTCTCATTCCGCCCAAGCGCAAGCGCAGTCTGCCGGACGCCGTCTACCGGGGTTTGTATGATCCCAAGACGGGCCAGTTTAGCAATACGGTGACCCGCGAGAAGCTTACAACTGAACGTGCCATTCGTAGGGGCATCCTCGATCCCGATTCGACGGTCGTCAATGTTGGCTCTGGCCAGATCATTCCATTTGGGGTGGCCACTGAGACCGGCATTGTGGACAGTAGGCAGGGAACGGTAAGGGATGCCGACGACAATCCTATTGACTTTAAGGAGGCTTTCGATCGCGGTGTCCTTGTCGAAGCCAAGAAGCCACTGCGTCTCATTGAGGCTGTGGTTAAGAACGTCTATGACGAGGTCGACGGACACTTTGTGGATCCGAAGTCGGGCGAGAAGCTAAACTTTGCCGAGGCCCTGAACACCAACTTGTTGGACGAGCACAGTGTGCAGATCAGGGACTTTAAGACGGGTCTCTACAAACAGCTGAACCTAACCCACGCCAAGGACACGGGCATTATTGATGCACAGAACTCAAAACTGTTGTACAACAACCAGACAATGACCCTCAAGCATGCTTTCGACATTGGCATCCTGATGGATGTGAATGCGCCCATCAGCATCCAGCGAGCGATTCATCAGGGATTGTTCGATGACAAGACCGGCAAGCTAAGCGATCCCCGTAGCGGTCGCCAGATCACTTTGCTGGAGAGCATGCGCAGCTTCGTCATCAATCCGCACCTGCCGTGCTACTTCGATGAGCAGACCGAGCAGATGTACTCGCTGAGCGAGACCTGTCGCAATGGCATCATCAATCGCAGAGAGGGTGTGTTCCGGGAGCCGGGCAGCAGTAGCTTTGTACCTCTGGGCGAGGCCCTTAGCCTGGGTCTCATCGTGGACATTGAGAACGCCGGTTTCGGTCTGTACGAACTGCTGTCCATGGGTTTCTACGATGTGAACACCCGCAAGGTTCTCCACCCGGTCACAAATCGCAAGCTCAACCTTAACGAAGCCTGTGTCGAGGATGTGGTCAGCCTGTCCTCCAGCTTGGTGAAGCACCACGAGAGTGGCAAGTATCTGCGACTGGCAAATGCCATCAAGGAGCAGCTCATAGATGACTCTAGGGGTGTCTATAATTTGGGTAACGAACAGCTTGACTTGCAGGCAGCTAGGTCCCGGGGTTTGATTGTCTCCAATCGCCGTCTCCTCAGCCTTGAACTCGTCCTGCGACAGCAGCTCTACCGCCCTGAAACGGGCAAGTTCTGTGATCCCACAACCGGCGAATATCTTGACCTAATCGAGGCAATTCACTCGGGCTTTATTGATCCCGCGACTACCGTGTTTAAGAATCAGCTCACCGGTAAGGAGCTACCGCTAGCCGAAGCCATTGAGAACGGGGACATTGATGTGTCCAAGGGTAGGGTATTCGATCCCAAGTCAAAGTCAGCCTACAACTATGACGTGGCACTCGCTCGGGGTATTCTCGTGACCGTTGTCCGTCCGCTGACCGATCGCAGCGAAGTGGTTCGTCGGCAGGATAGCGTTGAATTGTTGGGACAAACGCCCGTCAGCGTTGTGATTAGCAAGCCGCGCGAAATGTCTCTCGAGGAGGCCATCCGTTACAACATAATCGATCCGAAGACCGCTCTAGTTCGCGATTTCGATAGCTTCAAGTACCTGCCGTATTCGGTGGCCGTGGAACGCGGTCTCGTGGACACCACAAAACGCACACTCGTGGATCCCAAGGCCCTGTACTTTGCCTTCGATCCCACCCTAATTGTTTACGTCCGTGAGCCGGTCACCTTTGACCAGGCGGCCGAATCCAAATGCCTGGACTTGTTAACCGGAACGCTGACCTATGTGCCAGCCAGTGGATTAGGATCCGCATCAGCTACTGCAGCAGCCAACGACGACAGCGCAAACGACTCGCTGACTGTCATCGAAACGCCCAAGGTATACACGCTCAAGGAGGCCGCCAGTGCGGGCGTTATCGATCCCGATTCCGCCCTGGTCAAGGATCTGGCCAAGGCCAAGCTGGTCCGGCTGCCGGAGGCCTTCCGCAAGGGCCTGATGGATGCGAACAAGGCGAATGTGCTGAACACGCAGACCTCCAAGCTCTGTACGCTGCAGGAGGCCTACGAGAGTGGCCTGATCTGTACGCCCAAGCGATCATTTGGTTTGCTAGAAGCCATCACCTTTAAACTGTACAACCCGACCAATGGCTGCCTAGTTGATCCCTTCCAAACGCATCCCGACATTATTCGACGCCGCAAATTCACGCTGGCCGAGGCCATTGGCTCGGGTCTGGTGGATCCCTCGTCGACGGTGGTGCGAGATCCCAGCAGTGGGGTCATTGTCCCGCTGACAGCTGCCATTGGCAGTGGCCTAATCGATGCCACCGAGGGCCGTCTGACCAATGCCAATGAGCCGAAGAACAATATTGATCTGGTGAAGGCCGCCGAGAAGGGTCTGCTCCTGCCGGCAGAACAGAGGGTAAGTGTCGGGCCAGAAAAGCTGGTGTACCCTTATTTCAATTTCCAAACGGGAAACCGGAAGCCTGTAACCGGAAACCGGAATTGCGAATGCAACACTGAAATTACTTGCAAGACAAATTTACAGCAAAATTATTCTAATTCTAAATTTACAAAAAAAAAGAAAAGCTTTGTTCGTGGCATGTTTTTGGTATATATTATATTACTCTATCCGATATTGATTTCGATCTTTCGTTAAGACCTTTTTTTGATCAGCGCGCTGTCGTCTATCTCAAACTTTCTCTCTCTCACTGTCTATCTCTCAATCTAAAACTCTATCTCATCTCTCAGACTAACCAAGAAGTGAGCTTTCCAAAAACAATACAAAAAAAAAAATAAAACCATTCAGCATTTTTACTTTGCCAATCATATTTATTATTATTATTTTGCAAATCTCTTATTATTGCAGCGCATGGCATTCAGTTTAATATATGTTCTATATATCGTATTTTTCGCTGAGCTCGCCACGGCAGCCACAAAATATAATGCAATCTCAGAGTCAGCAAGTACATCACAGATCACACACATCCATAAAACTTGTACCATCGATCGCGCTTTGTCAGAGCCGAGAGTCTCATACTCCTCCTCCTACTCTGCATAAATGACGTCGGCAATATATCTAGGACAACATGTTCAATATACTCTCTATATACATATATATATATATACTATATATCGACTTGTCTATAACACTAGCATACGAATCTCTCTCTATTCCATTCGAACTTGCACACATTACACATACTCCTTTTTCGTCTATCTCTCTTTTCACATAGTGTATCCTTAACCTAGGCAGTATCCTTATGTAGGATTATCAAGCTAATCAGACCCAACTGTAACCAGGGTTAGAGTTTGGTCTGATCAAGCTATGTACCTTAGTTCCTATTTTGTTGCCCTTAGTTTTGGGATCCACCCAGGCTTTAGTTATTATTATTTTTTGACATCTTGTTTAAATACCAATTTTCTACCTATTTTCAGCATACAAATATCTTTTTTACATATTATATTATTTCGTTTGCAGTTTTTGATTTGATAAAAGAAACCCAAACCGAATACCCAAAAAAAAAAACAAAAATTAACACTAACCAAGAACAACCAATAAAAACAAAACAAAAATCCATTAAACCGTAGTTAGTGCATATACTAAAAGTAAAAACAACTTGTAGTTGCTAGTCCCCCTATACCCCTCAGTAGTTGTGCTCGTCTTTCCCAGTAGCAGTAAACCTTGGTGTTTGTACATGTCTTGATTATAACTTTGGTTTATGTTTTGCCGCTTTTATAACTCAAAAACTACTTTAGTTTTAATGCCTGCTATAAACAAAAAAAAAAGGAAAAACCTGCTTTTGCCCTATGTCTCTGCTTCAACAAATGTGTTCTTTCAGCTCTTTGTGTTTTTTATATACATTTATATATATATATATTTTGTGTTCCATTTATCTATCGACATTTATTTATATATTATATATAGACGAAATCTATGAAATCTATAATACCCTTTATATAGCGACCCGTATCGAGCTAAGAATTTATGTTTCTGTTTCTGCTAGTTTCTAATGAGTTTTTTTTTTTGGTTTCTGCCCTTCTTCGCGAATTTGTCCCACTGTAGCAAGCAGTATTCGAGAAGTTCAACATGTGCGAGGAGAACGTGAATGATCTGTTGAAATGGGTCACCACTGTGGAACAGAAAATCTCAAGTGTTGGCGGACCTCGCGAGAAGATCGATGAGCTGCGCAACCAGATAAATGCTCTCAAGGTGAGTTCAAGCAAAGACTTTTTAATATCAAGATGTGTAACGATCATACATTTGAGTACGACAAAAGTCGCACTCTCTCCGCTCACACAAAGCATAAAAAACAGAAAAGAAGCCACTTGCTTGTGTGAGTAAAGATCTAGACTGCTTGAGAATACGTGCAGTCGTTGGCTGTCTCTGTATGAGTACAAGAGAGCGGCCAGTTCTAGAGGACGCTCTCTCTCTCTCATCATTTCAAGAGAGCGGCGGTCTCTCTTTCTCTCTCACTCTCGAGCTTTTGAACATAATTTCAAGAGAGGAACAGCACGAAAAGTTCAAATGTAAAGCGCTCTGTCTCTGTATGAGTACAAGAGAGCGGCTAGTTCTAGACCACGCTCTCTCTCTCTCTCCTCGGTCTTTTGAATATCATTTCAAGAGAGCGGCGGTCTCTCTCTCTCTATTCTCTCGGGCTTTTGTACATAATTTCAAGAGAGGAACAGCACGAACTGTTCAAATGCAAACAAATCGTATAGCGTTACCTATCTTGCAGCTTATATTGTCTTTTATTTGAGACTATTAATATGACAAACTCTTAAATGAAATTATCATCATCATAATCTTCTTACAGCAAATCAAGGACGAGATCGAGTCCCAGCAGCGACCGGTGGCCACTTGCCTGGAGCAAATCCGTCAGATTGTGCTCACCGGTGGCGATGTCCTGTCTGCCCCCGAAGTGACCACTTTGGAGAACTCTGGCCGCGAGCTGCGCTCCCGTGTGGATCGTGTCAACGATCGCACTGTGCGCCTGCTCCGTCGTCTGGAAGCTGGCCGAGATGAGCTCACCAAGCTGCGCAGCGAATTGGATATCTTCTCCGATTGGCTGCAAGTGGCTCGGCGTACTCTGGAGGACAAGGAGCGTTCCCTGTCCGACTTGACGCGCCTACCCTCGCAGGCTGACTCCGTTCGGGAGTTTGTCAGCGATGTGATTGGCCACCAGGCCGATCTGCGCTTCATCACCATGGCCGCCCAGAAGTTTGTGGACGAGAGCAAGGAATTCCTGGCCATTCTCAACGATTTCCGTACGTCGCTGCCCGAGCGACTGCCCCATGTGGAGCCACTGTCCAGTGCCGAGAGTCCCATACGTCAGGAGGTGTCGCTGGTCTCGGCACAGTACAAGGATCTGCTGAATCGTGTCAATGCACTGCAAGATCGCGTCTCCGGCTTGGGTGGACGTCAAAGGGAGTACCAGGATGCCCTGGACAAGGCCAACGAGTGGCTGAGGAATGTGCATCCGCGTGTCTCGCGCATCATCTCCGAGCCGATTGCCGGTGACCCGAAGGGCGTCCAGGATCAGATGAACGAGGCCAAGGCTCTGCACAATGAGCTCATGTCCAACGGCCGTCTGGTGGACAATGCCCAGCAGGCTCTCGACAATCTGTTGCGCAGCCTGGGCGGCCAACTGAGTCCCATGGAGATCAATCAGCTGGAGCTGCCCATTGCCGATCTGAAGAACAACTACCAGCAACTGCTGGACAGCCTCGGCGAGCACTGCAAGACGCTGGACAAGACGCTGGTACAGTCGCAGGGCGTGCAGGATGCCTTGGACAGTCTTGTCGGATGGGTTAACCAGGCCGAGGACAAGTACAAGCTCAATCTGCGCCCCGCCTCCCTCATCAAGGAGCGTCTGCAGGAGCAGATACGCGAGCACAAGGTGCTCTTAGCCGACCTTCAGTCCCATCAGGCGAGCATCGACAGCGTCCAAATCTCGGCCAAGCATCTGCTGGCCAGCGCCTCGAATGCCCGCATTGCCAAGAAGGTGGAATCGAACCTCAACGATGTGACCGGTAAGTTCGAGAAGCTCTACGAGAAGGCCAACAAGCGTGGCGAGTTCCTCGACGATGTTTTCAACCGGCTGAGCAGGTATTTGGACGAGATCAGCACCGTGGAGCAGCGCATGGCCAGTCTCCAGGAGGCTCTCGATAGCCGAGAGACGACCAGCCTGCTCTCCACCGAGGACCTGGCCCGTCGCATGAACGAGATGTCCCGCGAAAAGGATCAGCTGGCGCCGCAGTTCGAGGACTGTGTGCGCAACGGCAAGGATCTGATTAGCCTGCGCGATGTCACCGATACCGGAGCTCTGAGGGATCGAATCAAGGCCCTGGAATCTCAGTGGCGCAACATCAACATCAGCATCGATGAGCGCGCCAAGCTGTCCAAGCAAAAGGCCGAGCAGCAGCTGGCCTACGAGGGTCTCAAGGATCAAGTCCTCTCCTGGCTGTCCAGCACGGAGGCGCGCGTTAACGGACTCTCGCCGGTGGCCATCGATCTGGACAGGATCAAGCAGCAACATGACGAACTGAAGCCCATTTGCAAGGACTACCGTGACTATGCGCCAACCATCGACAAGATCAACGACATTGGGACTCAGTACGATGCCCTGATTCGACCGGAGAGCCCACAATCGAGGAAACGCTCCACGTACAGCCCGATCAAGCGGGCCAGCCCGCTGCGCCGCATGTCCGGAGACGCCAGAAGCCCGAGCCCCACCAAGGGAGGCATCCTGTCGCCACTATCGACTGGTTCCAGTGGATTCGGTAGCCGCAGATCCTCCCAGGACGGTTTCCAGCTCTCGGAGCTGTCTCCGGTGCAGCAGCAGCTGAGCGAGATCAACAATCGCTACGGCCTGATCGGCGTTCGTCTCAACGATCGCCAGCACGAGCTGGACAATCTGAGCGAGGAGCTGCGCAAGCAGTACGAGAACCTCAAGGGTCTTGCCCAGTTCCTCGAGCGCATTCAGCGCCAGGTGCCCAAGGAGTCCGTTTCCAACAAGGACGAGGCCGAGCGCTGCATCAAGGCGGCTCGCAAAATTCTCGAGGACATGTACGAGAAGCAGAGCCTGCTGGACACCACCAAGGCCCAGGTCAAGGACATACTGCGACGCAAATCCGATGTGCCCGGTGCTGAGCAGCTGCGCCAGGAGAACGAAAACATCCAGGAGAAGTGGAAGAATCTCAACGACATCTGCAAGAACCGCATCGCCTTCGCCGAGAAGCTGCGCGACTTCCTGGACACGCACGGCAACCTAAAGAGTTGGCTGGACAGCAAGGAGCGCATGCTGACGGTGCTGGGACCCATCTCTTCCGATCCCCGCATGGTCCAGAGTCAGGTGCAGCAGGTGCAGGTGCTGCGCGAGGAATTCCGCACCCAGCAGCCGCAGCTGAAGCACTTCCAGGAGCTGGGACACGATGTTGTCGACCATCTGGCCGGCACACCCGATGCCCAGGCCGTCGAAATCAAACTGAAGGACATCCTGGGCAAGTGGGAGGATCTTGTGGGCAAATTGGACGATCGGGCCAACAGCTTGGGCGGTGCCGCCGACAGCTCCAAGGAGTTCGATGCGGCCGTCAATCGTCTGCGCGAGGCCCTGCAGAACATCAGCGATAATCTGGATGCCCTGCCCACGGACGGGGATCACCAGGAGAATCTGCGCAAGATCGAGAATCTGGAACGTCAGCTGGAGGGACAACGTCCGCTCTTGGCCGATGTGGAGCAATCCGCTGCCACTCTCTGCAACATTCTCGGCGATCCCGCCTCGCGGGCCGATGTCAATTCTCGCGTGGCCGCTTTGGAGAAACAGTATCTGGCGCTCCAGAAGAAACTGGACACCAGGAAGGCCGAAACGGAGGCATCGCTACGCGATGGTCGCCACTTTGCCGAGAACTGCTCCAAGACCCTGGGTTGGCTGGGCGGTGAGCTCTCCAATCTGACCGATCGCCTGCTGGTCTCCGCCCACAAGCCGACGCTGCAGCACCAGATCGACACCCACGAACCCATCTACCGTGAGGTGATGGCCCGCGAGCATGAGGTCATCATGCTGATTAACAAGGGCAAGGATCTGTCCGATCGCCAGCAGGATCGCGGTGTGAAGCGTGACCTGGATCGCATCCAGCAGCAGTGGGAGAAGCTGCGCCGCGAGGCCGTCGATCGCCATACGCGGCTGCAGACGTGCATGGAGCACTGCAAGAAGTATTCGCAGACCTCGGAGACATTCCTCGCCTGGCTGCGCACCGCCGAGGACAAGCTGGCCGATCTTACGCCCGGCGTCCTGTCCAAGGCCAAGCTGGAGACGCGTCTGCGTGACCTGCAGACCTTCCGCAGCGAAGTGTGGAAGCATTCCGGTGAGTTCGAGAACACCAAGGGCTTGGGCGAAACCTTCCTCACCAGCTGTGACATCGACAAGGAACCGATCAAGGCCGAGCTGCAGGATATACGCGATCGTTGGGAGAGACTGAACAATGATCTGATTGCTCGAGCCCATGAGATCGAGAACTGCTCGCGTCGCTTGGGTGACTTCAACGATGAGTTGCGCAATCTGGATCACTCGTTGGGTCGCTGCGAGGATCGCCTCGCTGCCCACGATGCCCTAGGTGGAGCTGCCAAGGACCCGAAGCTCCTGGAGCGCGTTAAGGCTATTCGCGAGGAGCTAACCGCTCTGAGCAAGCCGTTGCAATCGCTGAAGGCTCTGGCCAAGGACATCAGTGCCGAGGCTCGGGCCGCTGGCGGTGATGCCGATCATTTGACCAACGAAGTCGATGGTCTGGCCGATCGCATGTCGGAGCTACAGGGACGCCTGGATGATCGCTGCGGAGAACTGCAATCGGCAGCCACCGCCGTCTCTCAGTTCAACGAACAAATGAAGAGTCTGGGCATCGATCTCAACGATCTGGAGACGGAAATCGAGAAGCTCTCGCCTCCGGCCCGTGAGATCAAGATTGTCCAACAGCAAATCGATGATGTGGGCAAGATCCAGCATAGATTGGATCGTTTGGTGGGTCGCCTGGAGGATGCCGATCGTGCTGCTGACGTCTTGGTGGATGCAGGCTTCGCTGCGGATACCACCCAGACCCGTGAGCAAATCTCCACGCTGCGCAAGACCCTGGGCCGTCTGGATAACCGAGTGCGCGATCATGAGGAGAATCTCCAGGCCACTCTGAAGGCTCTCCATCAGTTCTACGACAATCAATCGCAGACTTTGGATGACATCCAGGACGTGAGCGATGAATTCAAGCGCATGAAACCCGTGGGCTCGGAGCTGGACCAGATCCGTCGCCAGCAGGAGGACTTCCGTAACTTTAGGGAGCGCAAGGTTGAACCGCTGGCCGTCAACGTTGACAAGGTCAATGTGGCTGGAAGGGATTTGGTGCGTTCTGCTGGCAGTGGTGTCTCCACCACGACCATTGAGAAGGATCTGGAGAAGTTGAACGATCGCTGGAACGACCTGAAGGAGCGCATGAACGAACGCGACCGACGCCTAGACGTGGCTTTGTTGCAATCTGGTAAATTCCAGGAGGCACTGGCCGGTCTGTCCAAGTGGCTGAGTGACACCGAGGAGATGGTGGCCAACCAAAAGCCGCCCAGCTCCGATTACAAGGTGGTGAAGGCCCAGCTGCAAGAGCAGAAGTTCCTCAAGAAGATGCTCTTGGACCGACAGAACTCGATGGGTTCGCTGGCCAACCTGGGCAAGGAGGTCGCCAATCACTGTGAGCCCGCCGAACGGGCGTCCATTGAGAAGCAGCTCAACGATCTGATGAAGCGCTTCGATGCCCTGACCGATGGCGCAGAGCAGCGTGAACTGGACCTGGAGGAGGCCATGGAGGTGGCCAAGCGTTTCCACGACAAGATCAGTCCCCTCGAAATTTGGCTGGACAACACGGAGCGTTCGGTTAAGGCCATGGAGCTGATACCCACCGACGAGGAGAAGATCCAGCAGCGCATTCGGGAGCACGATCGTCTGCACGACGAGATCTTGGGCAAGAAGCCCGATTTTACGGATCTCGCTGATGTGGCCGCCCAGCTGATGCATTTGGTCAGCGACGAGGAGGCCGTCAATCTGGGCGAGAAGGTGCGTGGCGTGACGGAGAGGTACACCGGCCTGGTAGATGCCAGTGACAATATCGGTGCTCTGCTCGCCGAATCCCGCCAGGGATTGCGTCATTTGGTCTTGAGCTATCAGGATCTGGTGGCCTGGATGGAGAGCATGGAGGCGGAGCTGAAACGTTTCAAGTCCGTGCCCGTTTACGCCGAAAAGTTGCTGGAACAGATGGATCATCTGCTGGAGCTGAACGAGAACATTGCCGGTCACGCCTCAAATGTGGAGTCCACAGTGGAGTCCGGTGCCGAGCTGATGAAGCACATTTCCAACGACGAGGCCATCCAACTGAAGGACAAACTGGACTCGCTCCAGCGTCGCTACGGAGACCTGACCAATCGCGGCGGAGATCTGCTGAAGAGCGCCCAGAATGCCCTGCCGCTGGTGCAGCAATTCCACGAGGCGCATAACCGCCTGGTCGAGTGGATGCAGAGTGCCGAGGCAGCACTGGCGCCCAGCGAGCCACGACAGGCGGATGTGCTCCGCTTGGAGGGTGAATTGGCCGATATGCGTCCCATTCTGGACACCATCAACTTGGTGGGTCCGCAGCTGTGCCAGTTGTCGCCCGGCGAGGGTGCCGCCACCATTGAGAGCATTGTGACCCGGGATAACCGTCGCTTCGACTCGATTGTGGAGCAAATCCAACGCAAGGCCGAGCGACTGCATCTGAGCAACCAGCGGGCCAAGGAGGTGACCGGCGACATTGACGAGCTGCTCGAGTGGTTCCGCGAAATGGATACCACCCTGCGCGAAGCTGATCCGCCGGCCATGGAGCCCAAGCTGGTGCGAGCCCAGTTGCAGGAGCATCGTTCCATCAATGACGACATCTCCAGCCAGAAGGGACGCGTTCGTGACGTGACTGCCGCCTCGAAGAAGGTGCTCCGGGAATCCCCGCAAAGCGAGAACACTGCCACGCTTCGCGAGAAGCTGGACGATCTCAAGGAGATCGTCGACACCGTGGCCCAGTTGTGCAGCGAGCGTCTGGGCATCCTGGAACAGGCTCTGCCCCTGTCCGAGCACTTTGCCGACTCGCATCAAGGTCTCACCACCTGGCTGGACGACATGGAGCAGCAGATATCGCGCCTGAGCATGCCAGCTCTGCGTCCCGATCAGATCACCCTGCAGCAGGACAAGAACGAGCGTCTGCTGCAGTCCATTGCCGAGCACAAACCTCTGCTGGACAAGCTGAACAAGACGGGCGAGGCTCTGGGTTCCCTGGTGGCAGATGAGGACAGTGCCAAGATCAATGAGATCCTCGACACGGACAATGCCCGGTATGCTGCACTCCGTCTGGAGCTGCGCGAACGCCAGCAGGCGCTGGAAAGTGCCCTGCAGGAGTCCAGCCAGTTCTCCGACAAGCTGGAGGGCATGCTGCGTGCTTTGGCCAACACCGTGGATCAGGTTAACCAACTGGATCCCCTCTCCGCCCTGCCGCAAAAGATTCGCGAACAGATCGAGGACAATGATGCGTTGATGGACGATCTGGACAAGCGTCAGGATGCCTTCAGTGCTGTCCAGCGAGCGGCCAACGATGTTATCGCCAAGGCGGGCAACAAATCCGATCCTGCTGTGCGTGACATCAAGGCCAAGCTGGAGAAGCTGAACAATCTGTGGAACGATGTCCAAAATGCCACCAAGAAGCGCGGCAGCTCCCTGGACGACATCCTCAGCGTGGCTGAGCCATTCTGGAAGCAGCTGAACAGCGTGATGAAGACCCTGAAGGATCTGGAGGAGACTCTGTCCTGCCAGGAGCCACCGGCGGCCCAGCCGCAGGATATTAAGAAACAGCAAGTGGCCCTGCAGGAGATCCGTCACGAAATTGACCAGACCAAGCCCGAGGTGGAGCAGGTGCGTCGTCATGGCAGCAACCTGATGAACATGTGCGGCGAACCGGATAAACCGGAGGTGAAGAAGCACATTGAGGATCTGGACAATGCCTGGGATAACATTACGGCGCTGTATGCCAAGCGCGAGGAGAATCTCATCGATGCCATGGAGAAGGCCATGGAATTCCATGAGACGCTGCAGAACCTGCTGAAGTTCCTCACCAAGGCCGAGGATAAGTTTGCCCATCTGGGCGCCGTGGGTTCGGATATTGATGCCGTCAAGCGACAGATTGAGCAGCTCAAATCGTTCAAGGATGAAGTCGATCCGCATATGGTTGAAGTAGAAGCATTAAACAGGTAAGGACATCCATTCCTATTGAAACCTTTGATGGATTTCTATTCAAATCTCTTAAATCTATAATAATTCCATTAATGCCGTGTGTGGTGTCGTATCTCAACGTGTGAATTGGCAGAGGTCTCCAAAGGCAAGATAGTTTCCAAAAATCTCTCGTTCGTTCGTTCGTTCGTTGTTGTCGTATTGTTAAGTGCCTGCTGAAGCTGCTGCAGAGATTTCAGATCCCACTCTCTGGGGGATCTCTGCCCAGCTGAGCTTGGCAGGAGCATGTTGTACCTGTTGCATGCAATGCAAAAAAAACAAAAAAAAAGAAATACCAACACTTTTGCCTTGAACTCTTTATATTTTGCACTTGCTTTTGCCACACCTTCAGTCCTTTTTTTGAGTTCCTTAACTAATCCTGGTTGGCTTCTTACAGACAAGCTGTGGAACTGACGGAACGCACTTCACCCGAGCAGGCGGCATCGATTCGCGAACCCTTGTCGGTGGTGAATCGACGCTGGGAGGCTCTACTCCGTGGCATGGTCGAGCGCCAGAAGCAACTGGAGCATGCCCTGCTCCACTTGGGTCAATTCCAGCATGCCCTCAACGAGCTGCTGGTCTGGATCGATAGAACCGATGGCACTTTGGATCAACTGAAGCCGGTAAGAAGGGAAATC
The DNA here is from genome assembly GCA_018904695.1 of Drosophila parvula. Lineage (NCBI taxonomy): Eukaryota > Metazoa > Arthropoda > Insecta > Diptera > Drosophilidae > Drosophila > Drosophila parvula. Next base: position 102,152 of record JAEIIG010034723.1, read on the forward strand.
CATCAAGGATGACTCTTAGTTTAAATTTGTACAATATTCCACCTTAAAATATATGAAAATAAATTCATTTTCTTGCCTTTCCCAGATCCCCGGCGATCCGCAACTGCTTGAGGTTGAACTGGCCAAGCTTAAGGTCCTGGCCAACGACATTCAGGCCCATCAGAACTCTGTGGACACGCTGAACGATGCCGGCAGGCAGTTGATTGAAACGGAAAAGGGTTCCGTGGAGGCATCCACCACACAGGAGAAGCTTCGCAAGCTGAACAACGAGTGGAAGCAGCTGCTGCAGAAGGCCAGCGATCGCCAGCATGAGCTGGAGGAGGCCCTGCGCGAAGCCCACGGTTACATTTCCGAGGTCCAGGACATTCTGGGCTGGTTGGGCGATGTTGACGCCGTGATTGGAGCCAGCAAGCCAGTGGGCGGACTTCCCGAGACCGCCACCGAGCAGCTGGAGCGTTTCATGGAGGTGTACAACGAGCTGGACGAGAATCGGCCCAAGGTGGAGACGATTCAGGCGCAGGGTCAGGAGTATATCAAGCGTCAGAACCAGATGAAGGTATCCTCGAGCAATCTGCAGCATACGCTGCGTACGCTAAAGCAGCGCTGGGATGCCGTCGTATCCCGGGCATCCGACAAGAAGATCAAGCTGGAGATTGCCCTCAAGGAGGCCACCGAGTTCCACGACACCCTGCAGGCCTTCGTCGAGTGGCTGACTCAGGCCGAGAAGCTACTGTCCAACGCTGAGCCAGTCTCACGCGTCCTGGAGACCATCCAGGCCCAAATGGAGGAGCACAAGGTGCTGCAGAAGGACGTGAGCACGCATCGCGAGGCCATGCTGCTGCTGGACAAGAAGGGAACGCATCTGAAGTACTTCAGCCAGAAGCAGGACGTCATTCTGATCAAGAATCTGCTGGTGTCCGTCCAGCATCGCTGGGAGCGTGTGGTAAGCAAGGCCGCGGAACGCACCCGCGCTCTGGACCATGGGTACAAGGAGGCCCGCGAGTTCAACGACGCCTGGAGCGGCATGATGCAGTATCTGCAGGAAACCGAACAGGTGCTGGACCAGATCATCGAGGAGGCCACCGCCTCCAAGGAGCCGCAGAAGATCAAGAAGTACATTGGGAAGCTGAAGGAGACGCATCGCCAGCTGGGCGCCAAGCAGACCGTCTACGATGCCACCATGCGCACCGGCAAGAATCTGATGGAGCGGGCGCCCAAGGGCGATCGCCCGGTGCTGGACAAGATGCTGCTGGAGCTGAAGGAGCAATGGAGCCGCGTCTGGTCCAAGAGCATCGAGCGACAGCGCAAGCTGGAGGAAGCTCTGCTTCTCTCAGGCCAGTTCAGCGATGCTCTGGGTGAGCTTCTTGACTGGCTGAAGAAGGCCAAGAGTCGCCTCAACGAGAACGGACCCGTTCACGGTGACCTGGAGACGGTCCAGGGTCTGTGCGAGCACCACAAGCACATCGAACAGGATCTGCAGAAGCGTGCCGCTCAAATGCAGGCCGTTCTCAAGACCGGACGCGACCTCGAACGCTCTGGCAACAACCCCGAGGTGGCTCGCCAGCTCGACGAGATGCAGTCCATTTGGGAGGAGGTCAAGAGTGCCGTTGCCAAGCGTGGCGAACGCCTCCAGGTGGCATTGGTCGATGCCGAAAAGCTGAATGCCCGCGTCCAGGCTCTCTTCGATTGGCTGGATCATGCCGAGCACAAGCTGCGGTATGCCAAGAACGCCCCCGACGATGAGAAGGTGTCGCGCGAAATGATGGACATACACATGGAGTTCATGAAGGATCTGCGCATTCGCGAACGCGAGAAGACCGAAACGTTCGAGTACGCCGAGGATATTGTCAGCAAGGCCTATCCGGATGCCATACCCATCATCAAGAACTGGCTGTCGATCATCCAGCAGCGCTGGGAGGAGGTGCGCCAGTGGGCCATTAATCGCGAGTCGAAGCTGGAGCAGCACCTGCAGTCGCTCAAGGATCTGGACGATACCATTGAGGAGCTGCTGGCCTGGCTCAGCGGACTCGAGGGCACACTGTTGAGTAAGTCCTCTAAGATAAACTCCCTTAAAGATTTGGAAATAATGAGGTTTTCCTGATGCAGATCTGAAGCACGAACAACTGCCCGATGAGATTCCGCCGGTGGAGAAACTGATTGAGGACCACAAGGAGTTCATGGAGAACACGGCCCGCCGCCAGAACGAAGTGGATCGTGCCTGCAAGCCCAGACAATTGCCACCGGGTGCCAGGAAGCCATCGCGTACGGGCAAGACGCCAGTGTGAGTAGAAGCGAAACTATTGAACTCCTGTGTGCCTGTTTATATATTACGTAATTACGTTTTTTGATCCTCCCCCCTATATAATCAAGAGTAATCATTGAGAGAAAACCCTCTCCTATGATTATGTAATCATAAAACAGATGTATTTTGATATAAAATGATTACGTAGTCATTTCGCTGACCACCTTCCTCCCCCTAGGTGATTACCTAATATATAGACAGCCCCTGTGTATATATAAAGTTCATATTATGTATGAACCTCGTGTTGTTTTACTATTATTTTGTATATTTATTTTTGCCAATTTTCCTTTTTTTATATACTCTTTCTTTTGTATATCCACCTTGTGTAATTGCTACAATTATTCCAAAAAATCAAAATACCAATTATATATACCCCCGCAACACGTCTTGCACACCTATTACTCTCTGCCTATCCAATAAAAACCAAAAAAAAACCACACCAACCACCACCAATCAACCAACGATCTACAGTCGTGGCTCCAGTCACGATCTGCGTGAGCAGTCGCCCGACGGCACCCTCAGGCGTCAAAGGTTTGGCCCGAAACTTCTCTATATGCAACATACATATACTCTAATGTGTCATCCACTGGCCTGTTCAGTGGCGAATGTGCGCTTACTCACCATATCCCATACTCGACGAATGGTCTTAGTGTTTTTGCCTAACATCCGAAACCCAACCCCAAAAACTACACCCCAAAAGTAGCGCTAAAAAACCAGTAGCAGCTAACGCACACAATTCATATCAAAAACCCAGAGCACTTCCCACCAGATACCCAAACCAAAGACTTATTAAGAACAAGATGAGTAACGACTATACATGTGAATGGCTGACGACGAAAATCGTGCTCTCCAGCTTGCATACAATTGCAAGAGAGCCTGGAGCCTGCTTTAGATCACAACGTATGGCGTTACTTATCTTGAAGCTCTTATTGTCTTTGCTCGAAACCCCGAACACCACACTCTGCTTACTCACTGCTGCTTAATAAAACTGTTGCTTCTACCATGTACTGAGTGTACCGCCTTAAAATCTAACTTACTGACAATGCATTTTTTCCATTTTTATTCACAGCTTCAAGGGATCCCGGGACCAAGGACTCAATGCCCGCAAGGGAAGGTGAGTTATCGTTCAGCTCCGACCCCCAAAATAGATAGATTTCAGCATGTTAATTCGGAATTCTTTTGATTTCAAACTACTCTTTTTTGGAAATGCTGCTCTGCGTCTACAACTATTCGAAATGTTTATATACATATATAAAAAAAATCTATCTATATATATTTATTTATCTATGAAATCTATTTATTATCCATGTTATTTTTACTGTGTATTGCGTATTTTGTTTCGTTACTTTACCATTTCGTTTTGTCTCTTTTTTTATATTCTACTTTCATCTACGCTACTACGTAAACGTTGCTCCTCATATCGCTCGAATATCAAACTATGCATCTTGCCGCTTTATTTTTTGTATGTCCAAAAAAACCGAAACTCTGAGCAGTCGTGTCACGCCCACACGTGACACGCCCGACAGAGATCGCCTGCCGCACTACGGCCCCAGATTCTCGCCAAGGTAAGTCGTTATCATCAGGAGTCAAGCTATCATTTTAGATATCATCTCAAGCCGTGCATGTGCCCAGTGTTTGTATGTAGTTTGATTTGTCATATATTATGTACGAGTATATCTGCGTGTCTTTATATATGTTATGAAGGATATATTCTTATATAAATATCTGCCATTTGCCATATAGCACCTCTGGACCCGAACTGGACTTCCGTTCGCCACGCGCCAAGCTTCTGTGGACCAAGTGGCGTGATGTCTGGATGCTCTCATGGGAGCGCCAGCGTCTGCTCAACGATCATCTGTTGTATCTGAAGGATGTGGAGCGTGCCCGTAACTTTAGCTGGGACGATTGGCGCAAGCGCGTGAGTATCTTAAAAAGTGGAAATCAAGAGAGCGAAGTCTGCTTTTGCACTTTAAGCGAGAGAGAAAAGTTTGATTTCGTTTTCAATATCGGTTGCGTGGAAAAGAGAACATCGCTTAACATACTATAAATTTCATTCTCCCCTTGCAGTTCCTCAAGTACATGAACCACAAGAAGTCGCGTCTGACCGATCTGTTCCGTAAAATGGACAAGGACAACAATGGCATGATTCCACGAGATGTCTTCATCGATGGCATTCTCAATACGAGTAAGTTGATAAGATGATAAGTTCTGGAAGCCTCTATAACCCATAAAACCTCTATAAACTATATAAACTTATATAGTATAACCTCTATTACCCCTAAAATCCTTTAAACCTTTATAACCTCTATAAACCTCTATAAGCCTATCTAACATATATAACTTCTACAAGCTTTGTAAACTCCATAAACTCTATAAACCTCTAAAAACAGTATAAACCTATATAACCTTTACAACCTCTATAACCTCTACAACCTTTATAACCTTTATAAACTCTATAAACCTTTAAAAACCTCTATAAACTTATATAACCTCTATAACCTCTTTAATCCCTAAAATCCCTTAATAACCTCTATAAACCTCTTTAACCTCACAGAATTCGATACCTCTGGCTTGGAAATGAAGGCTGTGGCCGATCTCTTTGATCGCAATGGCGAGGGTCTCATTGACTGGCAGGAGTTCATCGCTGCCCTGCGTCCCGATTGGCAAGAGCGCAAGCCGGCCAACGACTCGGACAAGATACACGACGAGGTCAAGCGTCTGGTCATGCTCTGTACATGCCGGCAAAAGTTCCGAGTGTTCCAGGTCGGCGAGGGCAAGTACAGGGTAAGTTTCACAACATTGCAGTTCTTAAACCGATGTTAACTAACTCCTTCGCCTTCTTAATCCAGTTTGGAGACTCTCAGAAGCTGCGCCTGGTCCGCATCCTGCGCAGTACTGTTATGGTGCGCGTTGGCGGCGGCTGGGTGGCCCTGGATGAATTCCTGCAGAAGAACGATCCTTGTCGCGGTAAGTTTTGCGAACTGCTTAAAAAATTAAGCTATCCACACTTTATTTAGTTGTGTTGCGTACACACACATTTTCGAAATTTGTTGGACTTCATCCATTCCACATCAGTACGACTTCGTCACATACATATATACAACAAAATCCATACAATAATATATTCTAGCGTAAACTTGTAGTCCACATTTGAAATATAATATTCCACCCCAGAATCATGCATTTTGTCTATACCCAGATGCTGTGCATCGTTTGATCATTACATTTTAAACGCATTCATACCACATCTAGGTACAGTTGTGCTTAACAACTAATTATACCACATATATAATGCCAAATAATAATAATAATAATAATACCAAACGGATATGGTCATTTAACCAAAAAAAAAAAACAAAAAAACCAACAACCAACCAACAATAAACTACTGTGCCTAAAAATTATTTAATTACTAGGAATATAAAAAAAGGAGAAACCCTTAAACCAGTTCTGACCACCTCATCATTAATAATTCTGGTCCAAAAGTTGCTTAAAAACATAGCTAAACCGAAATTAACAGTGCGCCCATATTGCAGTTCTTAATTGTTTTTTATTTTTGACATCCAGCCAGTGCTGGGCCCATACGCAATAACCAAAGAAACCCACAAAAATCAACGGCTGAACCCAGAAAAAAAAACCCCCCAAAGAAACCCACAGCTCAACTTAGCCACAAGGTTTCTGCCATTTGCTGTACTCTCCTCATGCTCATCTTTGTCGCTTCGATTCTCTAACTGCGTAACACACACACACACACAATTATTATCCGATTTCCTACCGTTCCTATTTACCTCTGTAGTTAGTTAGTGGTATTAACCAGGTTTCTCCAACTATTGTTTAGTGTTACTCGGAATAACCAAATGTATCTACTTGTAAACCAGTATTTAAGCATGCTTTATGTTAACCCCAATTTTGCTTTTTCAAACTAACATCCTGCTTTTTTACGTTTAACGCGGTCCAGCAGCAACCTCTGTTAACTAACAGAGGCTGCGCCGACTGTACTTCATGTCATGCATTTTATGTTTGAAGTCTCGCCAATATCGCTGTGCGTCGTCCTATTTGTGCAAAATTTTTGTAAATTTGAAATTTGTTTATTAATTTGTGTTATTGTTTTTCGTTTTTTTACTAATCAAATTTTATGTTTTACCCCTTTTTCTTTTATTTCCAAAAATGGTTTCCTTTATTAAACCGAAAAAAAAATCGATTGATACCCGATCTTGAAAAACCGAACCCGATAAACAATAAACAAAACATGTGTATTCTTCGCTTGCGCTGCCCGCTCGCCACGCCCACGTCCACGACCACGCCCACGCCCGACATGCACCCGCCTGTGCCCACAAAAAAAAAAACCAAACAAAATACCACACCACAAAATACTAAACCGAAAACGAAACCGAATGAAAATTTCAACACACAAAAAACTGAAAAAACTGAAAAAAAACTGTGACAAATACTCTGCGGTAACAAACTTTCGTTGTTATTTGTTTGTTGTTTATATGTTTCGCCCTACAACAAAAAAACACTGCAAACATAACCGTGTGCGCCTCTGTCTGTGTGTTATATATACAAACAAAAAAAATGCCAAATATATATATTGTATATATATATGATGCATTCATGCCACTGCAATCCGCTGCTGCAATTGCTACCAAAAAATGCCACTGTGTTTGCTACGGGAGCAGCCAAGGGACGCACTAACATTGAGCTGCGCGAACAATTCATATTGGCCGATGGCGTCTCACAGAGCATGGCCGCATTCACGCCCAGACGTTCCACGCCCAATGCGGCCGCCACTGCCTCCTCCTCACCCAATGCCCAGAATGGCGGTAGCTCCAACTTGCCGCCATATATGAGTGGACAGGGTCCCATCATCAAGGTAAATCTAATAGAAAAAAAAAAAAACGAAAACAAACAACAGAAACCGAAACGAAACCAAAGGATAACCTGTTTCCTAATTCCTAACAATTTTCAAGAAGACCTAAATCGGAATGGATAGTGTAAACAATTAATTAAAATTAATATATTTTTTATTCAATTTATCTATCAAAACTTCACGGTAGCCCCAAAGATATAAATTATTCTTTTTTATATCATTCTTATTATATTTTTACTTTGATCAGTGATCAAATTTCGTGGAAAATAACTAAATTCCCTTAAAAATAAATACAGAAAATGGTATAAAGTAGAAACTTTAAGTAAAAACGGGGTAAATGACACAAAGGCTAGTGTCATAGCAGCCATGGTTCTTATTAATATGTATTACCTTATAATTAATTAAGCGATCGAACTTAAACTTAACTTAACTCAACTTAAAAGATCGTTGTATAAATATTGAAAAATTGTCCAGAAGTATAGCTAAAAAATCAATAGTTTTGTTATATATTTTAAAAGTATCAAACCTTTTAAAAGTGTCATAAATTCTAAAAGTGTCATAACGCTCTCAATATCTGTATACATTGACACTTTATGCTTTGACATTTAAAAAATGGGCGTTATGACACTTTAAATTTTAAAGTTTAAAATATTATTAAATCTCCATAGTCTTTATGACACAAATTGTTCTGTCATAATACCCATGGCGTTATGACACGCACCCTTAATAACTATCCTAACCATTCCGAAACTGGTCCTATTTTTTTGATTGAAATTGTGTAAAGGAAATCAGATCTAAATACGTTAAACGGGTAATCACAATGAAACCGATTCCCGAATCCTTACACCCATTCATCCCATCATCCTGCAGGGGGGCACAAGGTAAGTGCTCCTTTCCCCACCATTTTCTTATATTTTTTATTGGGTTTATACTGTGTGTGCGTGTGTGTGTTGTTGACAAAGAAAAGCTCTCGCTGCTGCGCGCCGCCGACTCTTGATTTTGTTGAAACTGCATGAGAACCGAGTATACTTCGTATCGAAGCTATATACTATACATACATATATGTTTTACTTGTGTCTTTTTTTTTTTTCTTAAATATATTATTTTATACGCTTTTGCGACCGTTATGAGTTGATGCTAGAGTACACCCCCAAACACTTGATTCATTGAGTTTAGGCCAGGGTTAAATCATGAAGTTAGGTTGTTGTTTTGTGGCCTAAGTGACCATATACCGTTTGCCAACTTCCCATATATCTGTCCATTGTTGGTTAAACGTATCGAAATTGATTGATTCACCCAAAAAACTAGCCGACGAACACTTGGCCGAACTAATGCCAATCTTTGAGAAAATCCGCGCTCAAGACCAGGTTCCATGCGCCTTTCCCATACACATGGGCGCCGGCGGTACGGTATTCGTTCGTTGCAATACCAGCCGCTCGGTGCCGCTGAGTCCACATGTGCTGCATTGTCATCCAACAACACACTGGGTAAGTTCGGAGGATAAGGAGATAAGCAACTAACCAGGAGGAGCACCCGTAATCGGTTCCATTCATAGGGGATAATCTACTACGAATCACAGGAATCTCTCATTGATAATGTGTAATTATTTCCAATGCTTAGGTTCGTGAGCGTTCCGTTCGCTCTATACCCATGTCGCGACCATCGCGATCTTCGCTCTCGGCCAGCACACCGGACTCTCTGAGCGACAACGAGGGCAGCCACGGAGGACCCTCGGGTCGGTATACGCCCCGCAAGGTCACCTACACGAGCACGCGCACGGGCCTCACGCCAGGAGGCTCACGCGCCGGCTCCAAGCCCAACTCGCGCCCGCTCAGCAGACAAGGATCGAAGCCACCGTCGCGACAAGGCTCTACGCTGTCGCTGGATAGCACGGGTATGGAGGAGTTAATAAAATATGGAAAGTTCCATTAGTAATTAATGTTTTTTTGGTGTCTCCCCAGACGATCACACGCCCTCACGCATTCCGCAGCGCAAGCCATCGACGGCCAGCACCACCAGCGGCACCACACCGCGTCCGGCGCGTCTTTCGGTGACCACCACCACAACGCCAGGTAGCCGCCTCAATGGCACCAGCACCATCACCCGCAAGACCGCCTCCGGATCAGCCAGTCCGGCGCCCACAAGGTAGGCTTACAACTGGCAATCAAAGCATAACCAGAGAGATTAGGGGGATATATGAGATGGGGTGGGATCTTTGTCAGACACTCTTATTAATTTATTATTTTTATTTCCACACCGTTTTCGGTTTACCAACGCATTTAACTCTTGACCAACCAACAACACCACCACTCACACAAAAAAAAAACAATCAACAAAACATCATGAAAATAAAAAAAAAACAAAAAACGCTAACCTACAACTCGAATTGGCATTTTGAATCATTTTTGAAATTTGCTTGAACGCAACTAAAAATGCAACTAACTGCGAAACTTGTGCCTGAAACCCCTCCCAAAAAAATATATAAATAAAAAATAAAATAAATATACATATATAAAAAACAGCAACGGAGGCATGAGTAGATCATCCAGTATACCAGCACTAACAGGCTTCGGCTTCAAACCAATTAGGTAATACAGTGACATAAAACATAATTAAACCTAATTAAACATACTCATAAGACCCTAGGCTAGATTTAAGATCGTGTCAGGCATACATACATAGCTATGGTTATGGTTTACCTCTATTGCTAACTATTGTACTTAATTACTTACTTAATACCCCCAAAACCCATCCAAGCCGGCCATCAAGGATACCGATTAAGATACCCTCATTCGATTCCAAGTCAACATCGCCCACCAGCTCGACTACGAATCCAACCAGCTTGGGGTAAAGTTGTTAAGCTTACAAAAACCACCAAACAACAGACATTAACTAGTCAACTCAGAGTCTCTACTAGTAGTAGCAAGTAATTATGATTTATAATCGTTTAATTATTAATTTTAATCGTTAAGTTTCCTTGTTTGTTCAACAATCCTTCCTTCCTAGCATGTTAATGATAAATGTGAATGTTGTCCTTGCCTTGCAAATTAGGAAAACCCAAAAACAACGAGCAAAAGAATGCTTTATACTAGGGAGCTATCCATATATTACGCCTCCCCCCTATATAATCAAGAGAAATTATTAAAGTTCTCAAAATATTAAGAAGAACAATGTTTATAATATATATTTTGATATAAAATAATTGTCCTAGATCAAATATAATCATAATCTACCTCCCCCTAGGAAATTATGTATGGACAGCTCCTAAGCTTAAGTTCGATTTAAAATTACTGTTGTATATTTCGTTATATTTATGTGTTTCATGAACTGGAAAATTATTTAAAGAACTAGAAACTAACCCGTATTATTTTTGAACCCGTACTCATATAGGCGTAACATCAGCGGCAGCTCCACGCCATCCGGCATGCAGACGCCGCGCAAGAGTTCAGCGGAGCCGACATTCAGCTCGACAATGCGCCGGACATCGCGCGGCACCACGCCCACGGAGAAGCGCGAACCCTTCCGGCTATGAGGTGGCGACGACAGAGCGACCCCAGGAAGCAAAAGAATGCCAATATCTAAACCACACAACTTTACGTACTAACTGCGCACTGAAGTTCTAAACTAAACTAAATTAAAGGAAACTAAACACAATCCACACTCCCCCTGAAAAAAGAGAAGACTACATTAGCAATGAATGTAGCAGAGACTAACACTACGAAGTGCCCTAAAAGGAGATGGAGGATCCGAGACAAGTTATATACTATATATATATATATTTTGTAAAAGACAAACAGACACACTCAGATTGCAGACATATAGCTAGCACACAAAGTTGATCAGAGAGAAGCAAGCGACCTACTTACGAGTACTACTAAATACTAATACTACCTTTTGCTACTACTAATTTGTAATGCCCACTACCTTTATTCACTCTAGTTATACTCTCTACTAGTTTCCAAAATTATGATTTGTATATACTTATATAAAGAGAAATGAGAGAAAAGCAAGCGTAAATTAATGAAAAATACACTCCAAGTGCTCTAAGGCAATTAAAAAAAATTATAATACAAACAAAAAAAAACTACGAAAAGAAAACGCTAGAAAAAAAATACACAAAAAAAACACATTCGAATGAAATGTCGCAAGCCGCCCTTCTGCTGCCAAATCCCTTTGTCTCTACTACGCTCTCCATTGGAATCGCCAGTCTGATGGAGGATTGTTAGCTGATAAAAGGGGGCGTGGCTGGGGGTGGCACGACCAAAAAAATAACTAAAAAAAAACCGTTGAAAGAGGATTAAAATTTGATTTTGTTCTGTTATTATAAAACTAATAGGAAAGTGAAGAAATTGTAAGCCGCATAAAGAAAACAAGAAACAATATTTAATTATATACTAAAAGTCATTACTATAAGTTTAATTAATTAATTATAGGCGTTAAGCAAAAAACAAACAAACAAACACACACACAGATTTTTTGTATTGCATAATTATTTTGTTTTTTTATATGCAATACGGCAACGAATGATTGAATTACGATGCAGTGTTGGGGAGAAACGAAGCGCCCCGTTTATATAAATATTGTAAAATACTAATACTAAATTATTTTGTTGTACGAAACGAAAGAAAAAAAATGCATTAAAACACGTTTTTTGTAATTCTATTCAATTAAAACAAATTTAAATGCGAAATAAAAACATTTACAAAAAATAACAACATAACTACTCAAGCGTTTTAATTTTGAGTCCCCAGAAGGATAGAAATCATAGTATATTCCGCTCTCAATATTATACGGAAGAAACTTAAAAGAGCGAAAAAGTTGCAAACGATCGACTGACATCACCGCATATTTAGTGCTTTGCTGGTCTACTGCCTTCTGTTCGCCTGTTACACAAAATGTAAGAAGGGGACAATTTTTATTATTTTCGGCAGAAAAAAGTTGCAAGTCAGGAGGAGTTTTACCAGTACAAATTCGTCAAATGCATGGTACATGTACCAGGCGCACAGAATGCAGCAGTAGGATGAATCGATGCTTTAAAGTGTTATAATAGCTTAGTGTTCACCCGTTGACGACGTTTAGTTGCACTGGAAAGCTCAGCTTTGACACCAGTGCAGACGCGACACAGAGTAAGAGAGAGCGAGAGAGAGAGAGAGAGAGAGAGAGAGTCATTTAACAACAATATTTATACAACAACAACATTT